>JAULJZ010062534.1:0-13461 GCA_032270985.1 Heliamphora pulchella | reverse complement strand
AAGTAGGGAAAAAAAACAATAAGCAAGATTTTATATTCCATATTTTGTTTTAGTATACTTTTTTCATCTTTTGATCAATTTTTTTTTTAATTTTTTCTCATCTAGATAATTTTAAAAAATGAAAAAACTATGACCAAAAGATGAAAAAAAATAAAAAGAAGCAAAGATAAGCAAAACTCACACAAAACGGAAATGACATTTTGCAATGCAGATATGTAAAAACTTGTGCTAGTTTTTTTTTTGGTTTTCTTTGTCCTTTATGCAAATTATTGGTCTTATTTTATTTTATTTTTTATGAACTCTTAAGGAGAGATGATAATTTTTTTCCGTTCTTGCCCATGCCCTATTATGTATGAATTTTTTCGCTTCTAATAACAAATAGAGCAGGGATGAAAATTACTCTACATGTCCTATTTTTTCTAACCAACCCTGATTATATTCATCAAATACATTTATATGTATAAATGCATATAACATTTATTTTAAATTATAATAAGATTTCAAAAATAAAATATTAAATTAATCTATAATTTTTATTTTGATTTGTCATTTATTATTTTTTAGTTCTAATCACTGATCAAACGCCGTTTCTACTTTATCATATTATATTTAATTTTTATTAATATTACTTTATTTAAAATTGACATATTATCCCGCTCTTAAGTAGGTGGGACACATTAAATTTGCTCCTCCTGTCTCATTATAATTCTTACTGTTAAGCTAAAAGTTCTTGAGAAATAAAAATAAAATGAGAAAAACCAAAAAAGAAAAAAAAATTACAAGAAGACACAACAAAATTAGGTAAATGGCTGAAGAAGCGGCTTTTAAGAGTTTAACAATCAGGACAGGGAACAACCTTTAAATTTGACATCTTGAAGTGCTTTCCTGTGCACAAATTTAACCAAGTTTCCGCATCGCAGAGCTTCAGATATGACCTGCGAGCTTTTGTTAGTTGCATGTGCACAATTTAACAATGATAAGTATATATACAGTGCATAAAATAATGTATGATTATATAACAGTGTTATCTTGATAAAAAGAATAAGTGAAATTTAGTATAGTTTTTTTTTTTTGATAGCACGTATTTATTCAGTAAAACATACAGTGTTTCATACAATACTACATACGCTTTTGTTAGTTGCACGTGCACAATTCCGTAACAATAAATATATATACACCGTATAGAACAATGCATGATTATGTAGCAATGCTATATTAATAAAAGAATAAGAGCAGGAACCAAATTTGTTAACGTGCACAATTTCGCAACAATCAGTATAAATGCATTGCATAGAACACCACATAGAAAAAAGCACGATTATGTAACAGTGTTATATTAATAAAAGAATAAGTGAGATCCAATATAGTTTTTTATTTGTACAGTAAAACATATACTGCTGTTTTATGCAATGTTACGTAAACTTTTGTTAGTTGCTTGTTGACAATTTCATAACAATAAGTGTATATAATGTGCATAAAGTAATGCTTAAAACAATACATAAATACGTGACAATATTACATTAGTAAAAAAATAAATAAAATTCAATACCATTTTTTATGATAATACATTTATGCGGTAAAATATATAATATTTTATACATTGTACGTAACGTTGTTGATTTCACGAGCCATAAAAAGGAAGCAGCAAAAAAAAAAACAAGGAATTAAAAGTATTACATTTGATGTGTACTCCATTTGCTTGTAATCTTCAAAGGTTAAGGGTTCTCCTGCCTCCTTCCTTCTCCTCAGAGCTTGGTGTTCTTCCTGAAAAAATAATTATTATACACGGTTGCTCTGTACAATATGGTAGTTTTAATTTACAGGCACCCAATAAGGAATTGGCACATAAGCTAAAGAGTTGGGCCTTCTTTGTCAACCGCTTTTAATCGGATTTTTTGTCCTTTTATTGAAAGATTAGAAGTCAAAAAATTTCGTTGGACAACTTAAAAATCTTTAGACTTTTAGTCCTTTTGCTTTTTTACATAAATTTTTTATATATTTCTTAAAAATATTATAACGTTTATTATACACATTCGTTTCTTAAAAAAAATATATTTATAAAATTAACTCGTTAAAGTCCATTAAACAAGATTCATATTGAACATAAATTATATAAAAAAAATTTAAAAAAATTATAATAACTTTAAATCAAGTTTTTTGCTTTTTGGTTTAAAATCACTTTAATTCAACATTTTTGGCTTATTGTCGTTTAGCTTGAAATCACATAAACGATTCATCAAATGAACCTTTTACTTATTTAACTTGAAGTGATTTTAAACAAAAAAACCTGACTTTACAACAAAAAACCTGACTTAAAGTTAGGTTGCCAAACCAGGCCTAATTGAAAGGTGCCAAAAAGTGGACTATATAATATTTTTTTACTTGCTAGTTTATTAATTTTTTTATATCTCAATGTATCCGAATCAACTTATTGCACTATCTTGTTTTCATCGCTTTTTACATAAATCTTAGGCCATGTTTGGGATTAATTTCAAGAATTTTGTTTATTTTTTACTTTTTAAATTTTTTTTAATTATTTGACTTGTTTTTTAAACTTTTTGAATCACCTGGATGAGATGAACTAAAAAGTAAAAAAATGTGATCAAAATACTATATAAACAACATTTTGCTACATAATTAAATAAAAATACTATGTAAACAATATTACATTGTGCTTTAAAATTAATTAATAATTAGTCCTAAATGAGAAAACTGTGTTTTTCGATGAATGCCGACGGTGGCTGATATAGTTTTTGGAGAAAACTGGAGGGAAGGGATTAAATGTAAAATAATAATAATAAAAAAAGGCAAAAAGGCTAGTCATAGGCACAAACGAGATTTTTTAACTTTCTTAATTTTAAACAAAAAGATTAAAAAAAAAAGGACTTTAAGCCGATTGCCAAACCGGGGCTTAGTCGACGGTAAAACACAATTTTTTCTACTGATCCGTAAATAATTTAATCTCATTAATAAATTCGTTTCGGTATTTATACCTCTCATGCATGCAAGTGAATATGAAGATCCATTACAAGAGAAATGAAGAAATGTTAACAAAAATGGCTTTTGACGGGAATAATTGTTGACAAATTTACATTTTATTTTGTTGAGTCTTTCGGTTTGAACTTACATTTGAATTGGGCCCAACTATTTTAAAATGTTTAATTCTAGTTTTTCTATTGAGATTAACTGTAGTCTATAAAGATAATTGAAAAAAAGTGGCCAAAAGCATAGGATTTGCTTGCTTGGCCTCAGGACCGAGCTTGATTATCACCAACCAATGAAAATCTCTAAATTGGACAAATTAGAATTTGGGACCATTAGTTAGGGGAGAGAAAAAGTCGACTCTGTATGATTTGAGACTTCTAATTAGTTAGTCTCATGATGAATTTGGGACCATTAGTTAGGGGAGAGAAAAAGTCGATTCTGTATGATTTGAGACTTCTAATTAGTTAGTCTCACGATAAAAGATAAACGTTATTGTCGCCTAAGATAGTATTCCCGTGGCCCTGTCGCACCAATGCGAGTTCAAGAATAAATTATTGGTTGGTCCAGAAGCAGAACCATGTAGTGCCTCAATACTGTAGGAAGCCATACAATTAGAAGAACCCTTACAATTAAGGGTTTTAGGGGTGAATCTAAAATGCATAATCGTGTAACTTTCAAAAACTTTAAGATATTACGTGGCCATGCTCTTAGGACACCAAACACCGAGTTGTGTTCGAGAGGGAATTAGGTCACAAGAGAAAAGAAATCACCTTCAACTGTTGAAGAACACAAGGTGCCTGAGCAACGAAGTAGACAAGTAGGCCCAAAAGCCCCGAAGTTGTTTCATAACCTGCTAGCAGAATGTCCACTGCAACACTCACTTTCTCTTCATCACTCAAGCCCCCTTCCTGCATAATCTCATCTAAAAACTCTCCTCTTTTAAGCCCCACATCCCTCTTTTCCCTTTCTTTCATGATCTCTCCTAAAGTGGAGCAGAGCCTTGCTCTAGCCTGACCAAGAGAGTCATGAAAAGTCAGAATTAATATGGTTTTGACGATTCAAATCGCGCTCCGTTGAAATTTAAATTAATGTGAAAGCAATCAAACAGCTCTGACAAAACGAATAGTCGATATATCGGTTAGTAAGAAGAATGAGCTCGATATCGAGTTTGTTGGGTTTTTGTTTTGTACCTTGATAGCCTTAGCATAAGGTGACCCTGGAACATAGAGTGGCATGGACACAAAGCCTTTCATGAAAGTAAGAAAGTCTTCTAGTATTTTTGGAGCTAGTGGGTCTTCTGCCTCCATATCCAACACATACTTCAACATCACATACAATGTGAACTGCATTAATCATGAAAGTTTAAGAAAGGGTTAGAGACCTGAATTTCAATCAAAGCTGAACACGTTAGTCAATTTCGGTTAGGATTTTGACTCGTAACATTTTTCTTACATTAGTGATTAACTCATTTTTTTTGTGAAGAAAATAAACCAAATACACAAATATAACTACACAGATGAATCCCTGATCGTTCACAAGAGAATGGGCCCACATCATCGGGGCACATAGCATTATTCCTTTTTCTTTTTCTCAAAAGTTAGAACTCAAAAGAGTTTTCACCTTTTTAGCTTCTTTGCAGAAGCTAACTTCTTGATGTCCTTTCCATGACACCATTACTGAGGCTGAAAGCTTCTCTATGTAAGAAAGGAAGTTGGGTCTCGACCTGGACGCGCCGATGAAGCCCACGGCAACGCTTCTCAACGTTTTGTGGAGGTCGCCGGTGACGAGCATCATCGACAGGTTCCCAAGGATGTCAACAACAGGCTTTGGGTAGCTGCTCTGAAATAACCTCCCTTCATTCTGAAGTATGAAGGTGTTGAGCTCGTGATCACAAGAAACAATTGTTGGGCAACCAAAAAGATGAGATTTGAAAACTCTCCCATACCTGAGAAATCACAATTCAAAACCTATGGAAAAAAACCCAAACCCAAACCCAAACACAAACACAAACACAGACACAAACACGAGCATTTTTTCTCGATTGATCCAAGAAAAGTGTTCAAAACACAAACACTTTGACCCAATCTTTTTCTCGGTTGATTCAACCGAGAAACAACGGTTGTGACTGCAACTGAATTCGGAAGTAACTAATTAACAATTATAGTAAAAGAGGGTTTAATGTTGAAGATTGGGATTTCACCTAGAGCAATGCTTTTCTAGGAAGCTTCCCATAGAGTATGATTTATGGGGGCTGAGAAAGGCAAGAGTTTCTCCAAGAAAGGGCCATCCCATGCTTCCATTAGGTAAATTTGAGGGCTCTTGTTTAAGAAAGAAGAAGTTCAGAGAAAGAAAAGCCAAAGCCAAAAATCCTAGCAAGAGGGCTAGCGCTATGGGCAGAATTAGTCCCATCATTGGTGGCCAAAGAAGAAATGAAACAGAGTGTTTCCAGTTATATTGGCAATCCAATCTATCCATTGTCTCTTATGATTGCTATTTATATGTCAAACATCAAGATTATACACAATATATTTGTTGGGAGATGAATTTTTGTTGTCTGGGAATTAAGCAATATATTTGCAATTGTTTAAAAGCCTTCATGATATGGCATTGAAGGTTCATTTTGTATTTTGAATTTTCAAAATTTCATAGTTTATATATAATAATAATAATAATAATAATAATAATAATAGTATTTCTACTTTAAAAATCGTGAACTATAAAACAAGAATTTATGAGATAGTAAATAAAAAGACAAGATTTATCCCTAAACAAATATTAAAAACAGGAATCTCCCGTAATAACACTTAAAATATAAGTTTCCTAAAATGTTATATGCATCATCCCTGGTTTGGACTATATTAGGAATCCTTTTTGTTAAGAATTTAATTTGTAATAAATTAAAATCTTTTATTTATATGGCAATTTAGGTAGTATGTTAAATGTAAAACTTCTAATTTTATTAGAAGTCTAATGGTTGGATTAGGATAATTTTATTGAATTTTAATTACATAAGAAATTCTAAATTTTGTGAGATTCTTATTTGGTGAGCCATAGATTTATTTGAATTTCTCAACCAGTCTTCCAAATAACTCGGAAGACCAAAGTACAACTATATAAGCCAAGAGTACAAACCAATGAAGCAGGATCGCGCAAGAGCAGTTCTGGCAGAGCATTATCTACCGTAATTTTAATTCGATTAAAACTCCAATTACCTGGTTTTGAGATTTATATAAAGGACCATAGGCCAGGTATAAAATTAACTTCTGAACTTCATATCTCAGAGCTCCAAAGTCAATCAAAAGCGTTTGTCATGCTTCAATATTTAAATATTGTTCGTGTTAAATCTTAGACTGTGTTCTAAGTTTCGACGGAGAATTCTGCCGGAGTAACAGTTTCGAGGATTTGTTACTGAGGTGATCAAGTGGGAAACGGTGCACATGGATTCGACAGAATGGTTTAAAGCGTTTAGATTGAGGATTCGATCAAAATCTGTAAGTAAGTGTCTTATAACTGTTCAATTTGTTAGTACTTGATTTACTTAAATATGGATAAGTCTCATAGTTTTTACCCAAGTTGAATTTTTCACGTAAAAAATCTCATGTGTTAAGTTTAGATATTTGATTTTTTACTTCTCGCATTCCACGACATAGATCGATTAAAAACGTAAAAAAAATAATTTTTTAATTGGTTTAATTAAAAAATATAAAAATAATTTTTTCAATTGGAATCAAAGCGCGTTTATATTTTTTTTAAATAACAACAATATTTTTGATATAAAAAAATTATAACATTCCTTTTTATTAAAAAGGGTTATAATATTTTTTTGACTAAAAATATTTTTTGAAAAAAAATACGGTCCAATCAATCTATTTCAGGAATTTGTTTGAGGAAGAAAACATGATTATTAAATCATCCATGTATTTTAGTCTTATATTTGTGTATTCACAAAATCAGTCAAGAGATTGAATAGATAAATATGATTGTAAACTTGAAGATTATAAGTCTTTGCAGTATGCATATGAAAAATTGTATGAAAAAAATTTTAAATTGACTAAATTGAATTTGAAATTGACTACAAATATAAAATTGGTTAAAAAAGAAAGAGAAAAGTTGAAACAAGAATTGTCTAAAAATTTATCTGAAATTAGTCAATTTAAAACTCATAAAGTTATTTTAATAAAAAAGTTGATTGCTACTAAAAAAAAAAAGCTGACTTAATTGAATCTTGCAAAATTTATAAAGACAAAATTGTTAATCTTAAGAAAAAATTGTATGAAAATATTGAGTCAAAAAAATCACTTAAGTCTAGAGTTGAAAAATTACAAAAAGATCCCGATAATTCTAATGCTACGCTTAAGGAGTTTAATGCAGGCTCAAAAGGGTTGAAAATATTTGAATGTACAAAAACGAGCGTCAGATTGATTTGAACTTGAGTATGTTCAAAATTCTTCCGTCTCAAGAGATTCAAGTAAAATCAAGTTTGTGAAAGCTGATAATGTTTCAAAATATTTTGGTTAAAATATCTCAAAAATTTCTGTTAATTTTAATGGTCAAATTTTGGAAAATTCTTTTCAAAAATATTCACCTAAGTCAAATAATGTTTAAAGATGTGTCTCTATTTGTCATCATTGTAAAAAATTGGAACACATTAGACCCATTACAGAAAGTTAAAAAATTAGAATTTTACTCACTGGCAGTCGAGTGCTCGAGCAGAGTCATTGGGAGCTCGAGCACCCAACTAGCAGAAAGTTATTTTTGGCCAGAAACTCAAAGCACTCCCATGATCTCTTTACCTAAAATTCGATCTGTATGGATTAGAAAGTCAAACTTAATTGGGAATGTAGTTCAGAGTGCTTTTTAAAAAATGACTTGTTGAAAAAATTTTAGAAGTACTGCAACTTGAACATGTGTCTCAAAATAATATTTATATCTCTCTTAAAAAAAGATTTAATATATATAGTTCTTTGGACTTTCAAAATCAGAAAAAACTCGATTAATTTGTAGTAAATCAATTTTTATAAAATAAATCAAACTGAAAAGCTATTTTATTGGTTTTTGTAAGTAAGAAGTTAAAAAAATCATAGTCTTGAGTCTGCTTGATTATTTTTCAAATAAAAAATCTCCGAACTTGTGTTCTATTTTTTTGGGAACCTTTTTGAATATTTTTTAAGAACACTTTTTGATTGACCGTGGTGGTAAAATCTCTATGTTGATGTTGATATTTACAACCATACACATTTGTTTATCTATTTATTGTTCCTTTCTCATTGAGAACTGTTTATGCTATAATGTGCTTATAGAAATGGCTACCTAAACGAACTTGACTTTTTCGTTCGCTATAGTATGAAAGCCGTCACTTATGTTGCTGTACAAACATGCTTAAGAAAATGACTATCTATGCGAACATTGTCTTTTTGTTCGTATTAGTGTGACAGCTACCAAATAAAGCAAAAACATTTTTTTAATCTATACAGTTCTTTTTGAAGGGGAGCTTCCGTCTTTTTTCAACAGATATACATTGAAAATTTATCCGATTTGGCTTTAAAAGTGTAAAAGTTCTTTAAAATTTTCACATATGTTTCATGAAATATCGATCACACATAAGGATTGAACCTGTAATTTGAAAAAAAAAAATCGAGTAAACTCTTGCCTAAGTTTTTTTATTTTCTCGTAACATTAAACCTTAAGTTTGTTTTTGTTTTGAAAATTCAATAAACTTTGATTTTCATTGAATGATTTATATTTTTCTTAATTTAAATGTCAAAAGGATCTATGTTATTATAATGTTGTTAAATTTTTTTAAAAAATAAATAATAAATAAAAAGAAAAAATTTGTAAACATTGTTTTTCAAAAAAATCAATTGCATAGGATTGTTTGTTTAGATTTTTTATAGTATTTTCTTAATGGCACTTCTAGGCCATACATAAAAAAAGGGGAGATATGTTTGATTTAGGACTCTGTTTTTTGGATAGAATTTAAATTTTGGCTTGGAATAGATCATGTCTAATTTAACTGATTTTCTAATGATTTCTATTAGTTTGATCTTTTTAAAAAAATGGTTAGAGATTTTTTTGGTCGAAAGATAAAGATTAAAGAAAAAAAAGAATTTGTTTAATCAGGATTGCGTGAAGAGTTCTTTTGAAAAATTACAGCTTGAAGATTATGTATGGTCAGGAGTTTGTTTACCTGAAATTACCAATGGAGAAATTGTTAAGAATTTAATTTGTAATAAATTAAAATCTTTTATTTGTATGGCAATTTAGATAGTATGTTGAATGTAAAACTCCTAATTTAATTAAAAATCTTATGCTTGGATTAAGATAGATTTATTGTGTTTTAATTGCATAAGGAATCCTAAATTTTATGAGATCTTTATTTAGTGAGTTCTAGATTCATTTGAATTTCTCAACTAGTCTTCCAAATAACTCAAAAGACCAAAGTACAAATATGCAAACCAAGAGTACAAGCCAATAAAGTAAGATTGCGCAAGAGCAGTTCTAACAGAGCACTGTTTGCTGTAGTTTTAATTCAATTGAGATTCCAATTTTTTGATTTTGAGGCTTATATAAAGAACCATAGGCTATATATAAAATTAACTTATGAACTTTATATCTCAGAGCTCCAAAGTCAATTAGAAGCGTTTGTCGTGCTCCAATATTCAAAGATTGTTTGTGTTAAATCTTAGACGGTGTTTTAAGTTTCGACGAAAGATTCTGCTGGAGTGACAGCTTCGAGGATTCGTTACTGCGATGATCGAGCAGAGAATGGTGCATATGAATTTTGCAAGATAGCTTAAGGAGTTTGAATTAAGGATTTAATCAAAGTTTGTAAGTGGGTATTTTGTAACTATTCAATTGGTTAGTACTTGATTTATCTGAACTTGGATAAGTCCCGTGATTTTTACACAAGTTGAATTTTTACTTCTCGTATTTAACGACATAAATTAATAAAAACGTAAAAAAAAGTTAATTAGTTTAATTAAAAAATATAAAATTAATTTTTTCACTTTTAAACCTTAATTTGAATACTAAGAAAGGAGATGAAAAAAATTTGAAACTATTCCTATTTTTTACAAGCCAAGTTAAGAACACGACATCACTTCAAAGTAGGAAACCATATAAATATAAGAAAATATATATTTAAATCGAAAGTTTTCTAATAAATGGAAAATTCAAAAATTTAAAAAAAGTAAATATAAATTTCTAATAAATGGAAAATATATATTTAAATCTTATATTCTTTAAGAGTTATTGACTTCACTTTATCCCAATGGAAAAAGTAATTATTAAGTAGTTTCGAAGCACCATATAACATATTTACGTGCTGTTTCTATTCAATTATGTAATTGAAAACATTGCGTCGAATAATACTAGCTCCACATTTGTTAGATAGGTATGAAATAAGAGTGAACCACTTAATGTGCATCACATATTATCATTTTTCGAGACCACCACACCACGTAAGTAATTTCATACAGTATTTCGAGAGTATCTAATAATTTTTCTTAAAAAGTGAATATGTTTTAGCAAATTATTGGGTACTCTTGTAGTACCATGTAAAATAAATGGTCACAACTAACATTACGTAGGTCGCATGTTGTCTCACAATCACCAAGTAAAAATATGTCATCATTTTTTTATTTTAAAATTTATCGCGCCATGAGATTAAGTAAAAATAGCATGTGAAATTAGTACATAATACTTTAAAAATACCGAATAATTACTTATATTTTTTATCTACTTTGTCTGATACGTAAACAAATTCGGACTCCGAGAGCTATGCTTTTTTTTACGTTGGCTCTCAATTTCCACCCCCAAATTATCAAACCTAACGTACGTGCGCTGATTGCAGACAAAAAGTGTCACAAACATGACTAATTAACTAATAGTGAAAGGTTTATAAATTGGGTTTATAAAAATAATAATAATAATAACAATTAATTATTGGGTCCTTAAAAGGAGAGCACCGAGGGAACAGAGCTGGTTAAAATTCTACTACTTTAGAAAGAACAGAGAGATAAAGTTTCAAATGCTTTGATTAGATTCAAATGCTTTGTGGGTTTTTGATGTAGATGTTTGCAATAAAAACCCGACCACCACCGTAGGTCCGCAACCATCAACTCACCCACCACCACACGCTTAGGCCCCGTTTGGGCTAAATTTTGAGTTTTTTTTGCTTATTTTTGCCTTCTTAAAACTTTATCATCTTGTCACTATTTTTTTGTTTTTTTTGCATCGTTTAGATGAGATGGACCGAAAGAATAATTTAAAAAATAATTAAAAGATGAAAAAAATACTAAAGATAAAAATAAGCAACATAAAATTTGACTTATTAATTTATTTGGCTTATTTTTGTCTTTTTTTTATTTTTATTTTTTGTATTTTGTTTAATTTTTTGTTATTTCTTTTTGACTTATCTAAATGAGAGAATTCAAAAAGTAAAATAATTTAATAAACGATGAAAAAAAAAGGCTCACTAAAGACGTAAATAAGCAAAATAAACAATTATCCCAAATGGGCCCTAATGTGGGATCTTTTTTTCCCCTTTTCTTTTTTGATTGGTTCTATGGAAATTAAATTTTTTTTTACCTTGCTCTAATGGTATGGTCACTGGTAGTAGTTTTTTGAGAGGCATATGATTATATGGGCATGATATATTTAAGAATAGATTTTACATATAATTATATATGTGATTCTCAAAGAATTTGTAATAAAAACTACTTAATCATGCTATTTGAGAAACCGAATATTCGTACTAAAGT
This sequence comes from Heliamphora pulchella, assembly GCA_032270985.1. Lineage (NCBI taxonomy): Eukaryota > Viridiplantae > Streptophyta > Magnoliopsida > Ericales > Sarraceniaceae > Heliamphora > Heliamphora pulchella. The sequence goes on along the minus strand of JAULJZ010062534.1, from coordinate 1,714 downwards.
TTTGATTAGCAACTCAAGTCTTTCGTTTTTTTTAACTAAAAATTTAAAAAAAATTAATATAACTCATTTGGAATAAAAAATAAAAAAGTTAAAAAATTAAATAATTAAATTAAAACATTAGTTCTTAGAATAACCTGTTTAAACTTCTACGTCATTATAAAATACAATAATATTTATGTTTGATAACTTATTAACTAATGCTAATTATATATAAATGTTATACTTAACTATATAAAAGAGTAATACTATCTAATTTAAACAAAAAAACAAAAAAAAACTTTTTATCCAATCAAATAATTTTTTTAAAAAACAAATTAACTTAAAAGCCTATTTACTCAACAATTTCTTTAAAGTTAAAACCCAATAACTTTTAACTTAAAAAAACCTAAACTTTTAACCATAATTGCCAATTAGACTCTAAAGAACTATATTTGTAGGGGGGACCCCCACAAATAGGGGGCAAAAGGAGGCAGGGAAATGAAAGAATGTTTCTGTGTGTCTTCCCAAAGGTAGTGTTCACGGTGCACGTGGAATGGAATTGGGACCCACAGTTAATCAATTTGGAGAGATGAAAAGGTAATATTATTTATTCATTAAAAATATTACGTAATATCACTTATAAAATATTTTAAAATTATTTAATAATTTCCCAGAAAAAGGTTGTCATCTAGAAATTAAGATCATCCATGGAGCTAGCTAGCTGGATATCAATTCACAGCATTGCAATTATGGCCTCCCACGCGAGTCCATGCCCAATTTCAAAATTTTCTTTTCTTTTCCTTTTTGCTGTTTGTTTCCTTCGAATGCGCATCTTTCTCTACTGCATGCAAAGAAAACAGTAGGGATAGTAATTTTTTATTTTAGTTGATGCAGAACAGACGATTGTTGTTGGGAAAATTTGGTTTTTAAAAAGTTAGAATATGATTTTTAGCTAACTTTAAAACTAATTAGTTTTGTTTTGGATTAATCTTTTTTGATGATTCTAAATTCTAATTTATTTATCTCCATGAGTAGAGTAATCATGAATTTTGTGGTAACTTAATTCAATTCTACATTGGTTGGGAGAGACACAGGTGAGTGTCCAATTCCACGTTAGTTGAGAGAGACATCATTGGTTGGGAGAGACATGAGTGAGTGTCCAATCCCACATTGATTGGGAGAGACATGGGTGAGTGGCTTATATAAGCCAAGTCTAGCCTAAGAAGTGTGCCTCTTGGGGGTACTCAGTTTTGTGAACGAAGGAAGACCTACCTAACAGTGGATTTGACCCAAACTCCACAAGCGCGCGTCGTTGCCTGTACCGATCGCCCGGGTCAAATTTTAAATTTAAATTATTTAAATTTTAAATTAAAAGTTGCCGTTAACCAAACCGACTGAGGGTTAAATTTTAAATTTAAATTATTTAAATTTTAAATTAAAAGTTGCCGTTAACAAACTGACTGAGGGTTCATGATTGTTGGAAGTCAAACCGTTGTTGGTTCGTGCCTGTTGAGCGGTCCAACAACTAGGCGCCGAACCAGTGTTGTGCTTGTTGGGATTTAAATGAATAGTCACCTGAAACGCGTATTTAAAGGCTGTTCCAGTACCCATTTGAAATATCCAATTTCTAATCTCTCTTCTTGCCATTACCAAAGTTCTGCTGCTTCACATACTGTCTGCATTTTCTGTTGGAATCTGTGAATTTCATTGGCCATGAAAATTCAGATTTCAATAG
>JAULJZ010062523.1:0-13461 GCA_032270985.1 Heliamphora pulchella | reverse complement strand
CAGAGCATCAAAGGTGTGGACCTTATCCCCTTTTTGCATCAGGCCAGAAACCCTGCAAACAGCTTGCTTCGGCGATTGGTGGAAAAACTGGGGAAATCAACTAAAAGGGAAAGAGAGGAGCACGATCATGGGAATGGTAGCTCATATTTGCTGGCACTTATGGAAAGTAAGGAATGACTTGTTGTTCAATCGGAAATGGAGAGACGAGGAATCAATTTTAGGGTATGCGTTGATGGAGTGTGAAGAATTTCTAAATGTTACCTTGCCTCCAACTCAAGAAACACAAAGAGAAGAGGATCCATCGAACACCGTTGAGCAATGGACGAGGCCGGTTAACCCTAACGTCAAGATAAACGTTGATGGAGCCATGGAACGGAAGGGTGTACGAAAGGGTTTCGGTGTGATCGCAAGGGATTGGAACGGAAATGTTTTGTTTGCTGCAGCTATACCATGGGCGGGGTCATGATCTCCTGAGTTGATGGAGGCCTTAGCATTCAGATTAGCGGTTGCTTGGTGCCTTAAAAAAAATCTGAACTATATCGAAATAGAAGGGGATGCAAATAGGGTTATCCAAATGATCCAGGGAACAACTCCATAGGCAGCTAGTCTTGGGACGGTGATTCAAGATATTGTTGCTCTGAGTGGCAATTTTCAGAGGTGTCTCTTTAAGTTCATCCGTAAAAGATTCAACAAGGTAGCACATGTCCTTGCGCAACATGCTTTGTCCATTCAGGATATGATCAAGTGGGATGGAGTGGTTCGAAGATGGATTTGCCAAGAAGCTGCTCTAGATTATTCACCCCATCAAGTTTAATTTTGGTTTTTGTTTCTCTTGATGATAACAAAAAAAAAGTAGATGTTGATAAAGATAAAATCAAAATAATTTGGGGCATTTTATTTGATGAGGCTTAATTAAAAAATTATTTCTATACTTAGTATAAAGAATTTATCTATGTTAACCTATTTTTTAAACAAAATTCGAACGCACTAGGCAGTAGTCTTACCGGTCTATGCCCACAGCCAGCCTTGACCACCACAACCACCATTTCTCTGCACCATTTGTGCAACCATAACCACGGTCCTCCACTATTTTCACACCCCACCCACACCCACACACCCCACCGCTACCTACCATCATTTCATCCCACCATAATTTTTCAGTTTGCACGACAAATGACTTACATTTTTTTATGTACAATATTTTTGATCTTTTGATGTAAAATATTTTTTTGATAAAATATTTTATGTTATTTTTATCAAACCAAATAATAAAAAATAAGTAGCAAAAAATATTTTATATTGAAATAAATTGAGCCTAAGTTTTGCCTATTTTTAGCGAGTGTAGCCCACTTTGATTATACCTCAATTATTAAAATCTTCATTCATATTGTAGTCCTCATTATATAGATTATTCATGTAAAAAAATTAAAATAATTAAATATTTTTAAGTAGATGGGCAAAATTGCATTTTCCATTGAAAAATAAACGGCCCCACTTATTTTTGTATGAAAAATATTATTTGCTCAAGTCCTTGATAGTGTTCAATTAATTTGATTTTTTGTATTATTAATTTTAAAATTATAAAATATATAATTTTAAACATCAAAATAAAATTGAAGTAGACTACACTCGACCAAAATAGACAAAACTTATTAATAAACAAATTGAAGAGAACCTTAACCTACAATATTGGCATCAAACTCTAATTGATATTAAAGACTAATTAAAAAATTGAGAAATTTAGTTTATTTTTATTCTTTTGCTCATCAAAAACTCTGAGATGTGAATAATTCAAAGCCCGTTAGAAAGACGTACTCTTCCTGTTCAGATCGGGTTTTAAAACCGAACTCCTCTAGAGGATAAATTGGATTGAATCGAAATTTGAATAAAAATTAGCTTTTGGGGTGGAATCGGGTCCCAATTTCGCCCAAAGTGTGCTAAAGAACGAGCCTTGTTGTATTTGCTTTTCGACAAGATCCTTTCGAATTATACTACGATGAACTTTTAATTAAAATTTTCAAATTTTCGGGTTGTCTTTATGAGAGTAATTAAAAGATTTTTAAAAAATCAAAAGAAAAAGAAAAAATATTAAAAAATAAAAAAGCAAAACAAATTGACTATAGTGTTATTTTGACTTATTTTGTCTTTTTTAATTTTTTTGATAAATCTTCTTTCTTTAATTCTTCTTGAGTGAAAGAACCAGATAAATAAAAAATGATAAAAAAATTTAAAAAATATTAAAATAAAAATAAAGAACATAAAATAAGTAATCTATACTATATATTATAGCAAAATGTTGTTAATTATTTAAAACTTAAACTCTTAATCTAATTTTTCAAAAATTTTAAATTTATTAAATATAAAAATATGCATGTCAACAAATTATTGGTCATTGCATTAATTACCAATTAATTCTCTAATTAATATGGTAATGTCATTCAAATATTTAATTTATGACTTTAATTAGGATTATATATAGAAAAAAGAATCAAGTTTAAATTATAGAAAGTCTAAGCCCATTTATTCACTACTATTTTATAAATTTTATGACTTTAAATAGAACCATAAATAGAAATAGAATCATATGTAAATCATAAAAAGTCTATATACATTTATTTTTATTATTTTATAAAATCAAATTTAAGCATTGACTATTAAATACTATTAAATTATGGTAATTTTAAATATATTTATAATTTGTGGGTGTTTTATATTTAAATTTCTTTATTTATGACTATATTAACCTATTTAGTCTTTATTTAGATAAATTAATATATTTAATTATCAAAATTTTAATTTTTTTAATATGTTTATCATAGAACTTTAATGATTAGTGAACATTTATTTATTCTGTGACTTTGTTTTTTTTTTATTTTATTTTTTAATTTCATCACAATGTATATCATAGGTTTATTTTTTAGTGATATTAACCGATTTAATATTAAAATGATATGAATTTTTTATATTTGATTGGAATTAGTTAGTGAGAATATCATATTTAAGATTAAATTATGTGAATTATTAATGCATTAATCATCACAAGAATTAATTTAATAATATAAAAAACTAGAAATAAATCCATGTAATATTCTTAATCATACAAAATAGTTAAAAAGATGAAGTGATTTTTTGAAGTTTAGTTGTAAAAATTATTAAGATATGTAAAATTATACTTACTTTTTATGAATTTTATGACATAATAATTATGTTATTAGTTTATATACATTGAAGTTTTTATAAATAAATTTAGAATAACCAACTTGAATTATATACAAGTATTGTATTATGTTCACCTAAAAGAACAAGGTGTGAAATTAATATAAAATTAAAATTATTTTGTAACTTCATAATCGATATTGTTACATACAAATTATATATATTTTTTGAGTTTTTTATCAAAATAAAAATAAAACTAACTGTAATTCAATATTTCTTTACATGTATAAATTAAACTTATATTTTAGTAACTCAATTAAATTTTAAATTTCATTATATTATTAAAATATATTTATTGTATTATGTGCATAGCACAGTTTAAAGTGCTAAGTAAAGCATTATTATTCCAAAACAGAACTCAAACTATTTGTGCCACAAAATTTGTAGCTGAAATCCAAATTCTTTTTTCTCTCTCTCTCTCTCTCTCTCTCTCTCTCACATACTATAAATTTATTTTTGGGTAAAATAGCCAAAAACAGAATAGTTGACAAGTAATTATTTATTTTCTTCTAAAATTTTTATCCAAATCAGAAAAATAATTTTTTCCCTATTTAGTTTTTTTAATTTTTTTTTTCTTATGAAGGCCACGCTGGGCAACCTGACTTTAAGTTAGAGTTTTTATTTAAAGTTATTTAAGCTAAATAAGCAAAAAGTTCGTTTGGTAAACCTTAAAGGTGATTTTAAGCCTAAAGACAATAAGCAAAAAAACTTAGCTTAAAATGAATTTAAGCGGAAAAAGCTTTAAGTACAAAAAAAATTGTTATAAGTTTTAAAATTTTATTTTTACATAATTTTATTATATGCAATATAAATAATATAGTTTGATAGATTTTGAAAAGTAAACTTTTTTTAAAAAACTTTTATAAAAGGCGATGGTGTATAATAAAAGTTATGATTAACGAAATAGCTGCTTTCATGGTAGTGTACAATAAAAATTCACATTTGACCTGTTCAATTGATTAATCCGAACCATTTATCAGACGATTACTAGTTTAATCGGTTAAACGACCCGTCTAATTCAATTTTCAAAACATTATTAAAATCCATAAGTGGGCGCTAACGATCGTAAAAGTAAAGAACAGTTAATAAAAAAGCTGAAAAGTTAGGCAACCAAATGAAAAGGCACTTTTAATGGCTTTTGATTAACGAGGTAGCAGCTTTCGCGGTTCTTCATCATTAAGGCAATAATGGTAGGGAAAGTTATATGTTAATAAAAAGGTGGGCCACATGGTTAATTAGGTAAGTTAATATTATTTTTATATAATACTTTTTGAAAGAAGAAAAATTAGTAGGTAATCATCAGTATTATGTGTCATTATTTATATAGTATTTTATAAATGAAAATATACAATGCATAATAAATGGATTACTCTTATTTTTTACTTACTAAATAAAAGTGAGCCTATATTATTTCATGCATAGTATTTTTTGCTACGTAATTGAATAATTGAATAAAAACACTACGTAAATAACATCACATGATGGTTCGAAACTATTGAATAATTACTCACGTAAGTGGGGTGCGTGTTGTTTGCTAAGTACGGTATATAATACTATTGTACGGCCTAAGAGATTTAGGGCCCGCTTGGTTGCGTAGTTTAAAATTGTATTTTGAAAACTATTTTTGAAAAATGAATTTAAAAATTATTTTTTAAAATTTTGAAAAAAAAAATGCATTTGGTGTACTATTTTTAAAACTCAAACCCAAGCCTAAACCCTAACTCTAACCCTAACGCCGGCGAGCCCTAACCTTAACACCGGCGAGTACCAGAAGAGAATCGGAGCTCGCGTCGCCGCCGGCGAGTAGCAGAAAACCTGTCAACGACGATATGTGTTTGAGGTGCGGCGAGGAACCCGAGCTCGCGCCGCTGCTCGCAATGCCGACGACAACGACGATCTGTGTTTGAACAACGATCTGCAAAGGGCGGCGAGTATCAACGGGGGCGAGTATCAACGACGATCTACGAAGGGCGACGACGACAGCGCCTTCGATGGCGAAGAAAGCTCGCGACGGCGACGGCGACGGCGACTTCGAGAGCGAAGAAAGCTCACGAGGACAACGACGACTTCGAACGGTAAAGAAAGGTCGCGACGACGACGACGCCTTTGACGGCGAACACAGCTCACGACGACGACGGCGACTTCGACGGCGAAGAAAGTTCGCGACGGTGACGACTTCGAACGGCGACGGCAACGACTTCGAACTGCGAAGCCGATGACCCTTTCTGTGTTTTCATTTTTTCGGAAGGAAAGAAAAAATCGAATTAAAAAATGTGAAAATAAGTTTTTCCTATTTTCAAAAAACACCCAATTTTTAACTCAGTTTTTTCTTTTTTTGTTGAATTTTTTTTTTCAAAATTGCTACCAAACAAATTTTTTGAAATTCTGTTTTCAAAATTCTCTGGAAACTGTTTCTGGAAACTGTACCAAACGGACCCTTAGTTGTTCTTGAATATATTTTTATGATTAGATCTGCGTATTATGAGTAAACTTGTTAATTTTGTTATTTATGTGAAAAAATAAAATTAATTCAATATTTATCGTTATGCAATCAAATAATATTTATTTTTTTTAGAAGTCTACATACCATTCATTTATATGTAGACAAATGCGTTCTAATTATAAAGCTATCAATGTTTAATTAATTTGATCTTTTAAACAAATAATCTATTAAGCGAAATCTAAGTAATGAACGGATCAATTCATAAATATTTATTCAAAAATCAAATTTCTTAACCCGCAAGCACCCGGACTTGTTATTATGAGACCATTTGAGAAAGCTTCTTCCAAGTAAGTTATTCTTGTTTTTTTTTTTAATTATAAACTTTTCTCATAATTGTTTTAAATTTTTTTTATTTCTTTTGTAACGAGAATTCAAAATTATTTTCACAATGTTAAAAAGTTCTTTGATTCCGGAAATAAATTATATTTTGGCTCAAATTAGCTTATTTTCATTTTTCTAATATTTTTTCCTCTTTGATCTAAAACTTTTCCCTTTTAAATTACACATGACATTTTTTTAAATGTACCAAATCTAAACTAAAATTAAAAAACTCACTATAAACGGAAAAAAGTTGTTTGGAAGACGTGGGTGTTTGGAAAAAAAAATTTCAAATAATTTACTTTGGTATTTAAAACTTTTTTTTGTGGTCATCTAAATTTTTTACTTTTTTTAATTGCTCTTGTTATGTGTAACTTAAAAACTAATATTTTTTTACAAATATTGTAAAAAATTTATTAAAGAAAAAAGTAAGCAGTATTTGTGGTTGAATTCTTTATTTTTTTAATTAAAACTTTATCTTTTTGAATTTCTCATGATGAATGAAATATAAAAAGTCAAAAAACCTGAACTAAAATTAAAAAAAAAAAAGGATGAAAATAAGCTATACCCGAAAAGTTTTGATAAGCTCCGTGATAATAATGGCACATGAGATGATTAACCAAAAACATTAGCACTGTTTTAGCATTGTTTTAACCATGTTAAAGACATAAATCTTTAGGCCTGTTTGGTAATGTTTATATTTATTGATTTTTGTTTTTGTTTTTAATTTTTTTAGAAATTGTAAACAAAAACATGTTTGATAACTTTTTTTCTTCAAGAAATTAGAAACGTATTTAAAAATTTACTAAATTTTTGTAAACAGAAAAAATGTTTATTTTCACTTATTTTGTAAACAAATTTTTATTCTATATTTCTTCTTACACTACCCCCGACTACCATTTTTGGCCACCAACTTTGACTACCGACTCTGACTACCACATTCGGCCATCAACTCCGACCACCACATCTGGCTATTTTTTTCGACCACTACATTCGACTATTGCCTCCAATCATTGCCTACAGCCATCATTGTTAGCTCTTACTATTATCCTCGACTAATACCTTATTTGGTGACACAACTAAAAGATAGGTTTCTTGCTTTCTGGCCAACACCTTATTTGGGGGCTATGGTTGGGATTCAAGGGTCTAAGGGTTAAGGTTGTGGGTTGTGGGTTGTGGGTTGGTAGTTGGGGGCAGGGTTTTGGAGTTAGGAATCTAGGGACCAAGTTTGAGGTTTGGAGTGCAGGGCTTAGGAACTAGGGTTCAAGATCGAGCTTTAAATTATTAGTTCAAGGACTGAATTTGGGGTTCGGAGGTCTGAAGGTTTGGGTTCTTGAGTCTGGGGTCTAAGGACCAGGTTCAGGGTTAAGAGGTTCAAAAGTTTGGGGGTTTGGGGGTTGGGGTTTGGGGCTGAGTTTTGGAGTCATTCCGAGGGTTGCATGTCGAGGGTTGAGTTCTAAAGTCGGAGGCTTAGGAGCCAAGTTTTGGGGTTTTTCGAATTTTGGGGTCTACGGTCAAGGGTTGAGGCTCAAGGTTAGTGTTTTGGAGTCCAAGGTCCATGGGTCGGGTTCAAGGTTTGGAGGTTAGGTTCAAGGGTAAAGGGTCGGGTTTTGGAGTTCGAGGTTCAGGGGCCAAGTTCAGGGTTCTGGGGCTTGAGGGTCCAAGGAATGGAGGTCAAAGGTTTGGGGGTTTAGGGGTCGTGGGTCTTGGGGTCGTGGGTCTTAGGGTCAGGGGTACTCCAAGGATAGGAGTTGTGGTCAAGGGTTCAAGAGTCACTATCACCACCGCCGTTGTTGGCCCCCACCATGACTACCACTACCATCACTACTGTCATCAATACTAACATTACTACATCAACTAGCATTATTATTTGCAAGTCGCAACCAAACACAAAATCTTTTTCAGAAAATCTATTTCGTTGAAATTATTTTTTGCCTTAACAAACGGAATGTAAGCAACTTTATGCTAAATAACAAGAAGTTCGTTGGATGTAACTTTAAAGTTGATTGAAGACTAAAAGTTTATTTGGTTTAAAATAATTCTAAATAATTTTAAGCCAAATAAGTAATATAAGGCAATAAGCCATGGCTTAAAGTAGTTTTAAAATTAGTGAAAGTTGTCATAAAAAAACTATTTGGTTCGATAAATTGAATAAGCCATGGCTTAATCTTGTACTTATTATTATATTCAAAAAACTATTTAAAGATATTTTAATTAATAAGTACAAGATTAGAAAATTAAAAGTCATTTAAGGAAAAACCAAACTAAAATCAATCAAACAAATAAAAAAACTTCTTTTAATTTTATGTGCGTAAATAATATAAGGTGACTATATGCTAATCTCTCAATTTTATTTGGTTCGATAAATTGAATCAAATAAATCAATTTTGGGCCATAATTTTAAGTAAATCGGTCAGCATGATTTAAGGAAAGAAAAAATAATAATTTTTACTTCAAAAGCGGTTTAACAAATATTAAACCAGAATAAACCCAAAAAGGGCCGAGAAATACAATTACCACTTGCCATTCAAAAAGTTCTTAGTTTGTTTAGGGCCGTTTGGTATTGTTTACAGTTTTTTGTTTTTTATTTACAAAAAACAAAAACATATTTTTGTTTATTTTTATAAAAAACGAAAAATAAAAATATATTTGCCACATAAATATTTGAAAATTGTTAGTTGGAGATTGCGGATGAATACAATAGTCGGAGGTAGTGATCGGATGTGTTGTTCGGTAATGATAGCAAGAGGTACAGATAGTGGTCGAAAATGGTGGTCAGAGGCGGTGATCGGAGTGGGTGGTCGGCGGTGGTGGCCGGATGATGGTGACCAAGGGTGTTAGCTGGAGATGATAGCAAAATGTAGCGATGGTGGTCGGAGGTAGTAGTTGGAGATCGTGATTGGAGATGTTAGCCAAAAAGATAGTAAGAAACAGTGATGGTGGTCAAATGTGGTCAAATGTGGTGGGTAAAAGCCAAGACGATGGTCGGAGGTGGTAGCTGGAGGGGGTGGCCGAATGTGGTAGTCGAAGGCGGTGGTCGAAGACGGAAGCCGGATGTAATAATCAGAGGTAATGAAAAAAAAAATACAATCAAAACGTGTTTACAAAATAAGTGAAAACACATTTTTTCTGTTTCTAAAAATTTTGTAAATTTTGAAAACTGTTTACAGTTTTTTGAAAACAAAAATAATTACTAAATATGTTTTTATTTACAATTTACAAAAAATTTAAAAACAAAAACAGAAAACAGAAAATATAAACGTTACCAAACGGACCCTTAGTTTTAAATTAAATTAGTTTAAGTTTAATTGTTTAGATTTTAGACAATAATTTATATGACTTATTTAGTTTAAGATTTGTCAACATATGTTTTATTTATTGAAGGTTTAGAAATTTTAAACTTAAATTGTTATTTTGTTTAATTATTATATAATTTCGGGGTATTATTAACTATTAGAAGGTTTAATGTCTAAACATTAGGAAGGCAACATATTTGGTACAATACATTAATGATTCAATTCATTGTTTTTAAATAATTAACTATGATACCTCAATGTTTATGACTGCACTACATCGCTTGAAATATTAATTTAATAAAATGAGTTAAGTTTTTTTCATAAAAAAAGGTGTGACTTGTGTTTCTTTCTCATTTATGAATCGAGGAATGCAAGTGAACATTACTTAATTTTTATTCTCTCTATTTTTTTTTCTCATTATTCTTGTGAGTTTAGATATATAAGAGGTGTTTGGAACTGTTACTACTAATAATTTTTAGTTTTCTATTACTAATTTTAATTATAAGATATATAAGTTTTTTCAAATATTCATAACTTTTATAATTTATAATTATTTTTTTATTAATATTTCAGTTACAAGTTATAATTTTTACCAAACATTCACAACTTCTACTATAAGTTACAATTTATAAATTACTAGCAGTAGTTTTACCAACTACCATCATAATTTATAAATTTTAAGAGAGAATTTCAATTTTGCTAATTGCAGTTAATAATTAGTGACTTTGTTATATCCTGTGGTTGAATTGTTTGAACCCAACAACAAGCTCAACTCAAATAGAGGCAAGTGTTTGGCCTTTGATTAAAACCTAGTAATAAGAGCATATCAGTAAAAATAAAGCAAATCCCTACAAAAAATAAATAAGTTAATTTCAACCAAATGACTGTGTTACAATTCTTTTCCACCTCAATGAAAAAAAATTTTTGACTTTCGCTAACAATAGCTAATCTGGGTAGAAGAGAATTTTCAAAAAAAAAAAAATGAACCAAAAAGAGTGTCAACAGCACCATCACTTTAATTGCAAAGAAATTAATATAAATTAATTTTTATTGTTTTTATATTTATATTAAATGGCAAATTCAGGCTGATTAGGAAGGTTAGGTGTTTAGGAAGTTTTGTGTTTAAGAAGATTAATTGAATTTAGGAAGCTTTTTGTTATATGAAGGCTAGTTATATCTAGTATCCTTAAAAGATCTAATTTTCCTGATTCATGGTCTTTTGAAAATAACACTAGGATACATAAAGACAAGCTGAACATACAAGCAATCAAAGCAATGACAGAGAGCTTCGGTCACCTGACCACTCGAGCGCCCAACTGACTGCTTGAGCGGATTCCAGGCGTTTTAATTAAATCAGAGTTCTGGCTGCCTAGGATTTTGGAGATCTATATATAGATCATTAGAGGTGCACAAACTAACTTTTAACAGAGAACAATATTGAGCATCAAGATCATATCAAGGGTTAGTTCGTGCATCAAAAACATCAAAGATCGTTCGAGGACAAATCTTAGATGGCGTTTTAAGTTCCGACGAAGGATTCTGCCGGAGAATCTGCTACGAGAATTCGTTGCCGTAGGAATCAAGAGGAGAACGGTGAACGAGGATTCGACATACAAGCTTAGGATTAGAAGATTGATGAGTCGATCAAAGAGTCTGTAAGTTGTTTTGTAACTGTTCGGTGTTAGTACTTGATTCTTGGACTTGGTAGTCCCGTAATATTTTACCCGCTGTATTTTTTCCACGTAAAAATATCTGTATTGTGGGTTCTTTTTATTGGTTGTGTTTCGTGCTTGTGATTGATTAAATCGCTAAAAATATTATTTTTCAAAATATAAAAAAAAAAAAAATTTCAATTGTTATTGAAGCAGGTTCTTTTTTTTTTTTAATAAAAAGTTTCGATTCTAATCATTCACATACATGGAATTTTCTAGAGAAGGAAACTCAACTGTTCGAGCCTCGTTATTAAATGGAGGAAACTATCCCTATTGAAAAACTCGGATGATGGCGTTTCTCAAATCTGTTGATGAGAGGGTTTGGATGACTGTTGTAATTGATTATACTCCTCTAACTGTTAAATCTGGTGATGATTTTATTTTAAAACCCATCAAACAATGGGAGAAAAGGAAGTTAGACGAAGTAGGCTGGAATAGCAAGGCTATCAATACTATTTTTAGCAGTGTCACACCAGAAGAATTCAGACGTATATGTACGTGTGAAATCGCTAAAGAAGCATGGGATATCCTTGAAGTCACACATGAAGGCACGTCAACTGTTAAAATCTCTAAACTTCAAAGGCTCACTACAAATTTTGAAATCCTTCGTATGGAAGACAATGAGACTTTTGATGAATTTTATGCTAAGTTGAGTGACTTAGTTAATTCCAACTTTATGCTTAGTGAAAAAATTCTTGAATCTCGCATTGTTAGGAAATTCTTATGGTCACTACTTGAACGATTTCAACCAAAAGTTACTGCTATTAAAGAAAGTAAAGATATTGATTCTCTTATAGTAGAACAATTGGTTGAAAATCATCAGACTTTTGAATCAACTCTACATTAACCTAAAAATCAAAATGCGTTGTTTTAAAAACTTCTAAGGTTAAGTTAGAGTCTTCAGATGATGAAACTGAAATTGATTTTGAGGTTATGGCATTTATAGTTAAAAAATTAAAAAAATTTGTTTTAAATAAAAAAAACCTAACCTCAAGTTAAATCTGGACATTTTGGTGATAAAAGTAAAAATTTGGCTAAATTTGAAAAGAAAAAAGCTAAATTGCAGAACCAGAATATACAGTACTTTGAATGTTAAGGGTATGGACATATTTCATAGAATTGTCCAAACAAACAGAAAAAGAAAGAAAAAGTATTCATTATGACGTGGGATGATGAAATTGAATCATCTGACGCTGGAAACGAGTCAGAACCAGAGAATGACGAAGATAAGTTCGTTGCCTTTGCTGCTTCCATAGGATCAGGTAAGTCTGATTTATCTGATCATGAATCTCGTGCTTCTTAAAGTGATTCTGAAAAAGAAGAACCTGATTTAGGCTGATTCTGATGAAGGGAATGAGAAAGATTTTCAGTGAACTTATGATAAATTTCACAGAAAAAGTTATAAAATGACGAAAATTATTACTAAGCTAATACTGAAGGTCAAAACTATAGAAAAAGAGAATAACGGTCTAAAGTCTGAACTAACTGAGTCTCAGAATTTGATTTCACAACTAAAAATTTTTAAAACCAAAATGACTGAGAAATTGATTAGTTCTGACAAACAGAAGAATGAACTCATTGAATCATGTAATTCGCTCAAAACAAAAGTTTCTAAACTTGAATTGGAATTACAAGACTCAGTAAAGTTTAAATCTCTATTTGAGGCTAGTGAAGCTAAAGTTAAATTATTGAAAACTGATTTAGCAACTGCTATTACCACTCTAAAGAAATTGAATGTAGGCTCCCTGAGTTTGGAAGAGATTTAAGTGTGCAGAAAGTGACGATAGATCGAATTGATTTAGGATACGTGAAAAGTACGTCTAGATCACAGAATACAGGTAAAATCAACTTTGTGAAAGCTGTCAGCATGCCAACAGGTAAGGAAAGTGCTTTGGAAAAACCTAAATAAATCATGACTGAATTCTCAGAAAAATTTGCTCAAAATTTTTTACCAAAATCAATTGATGATGTTAAAAAATTTGTTCCTACCTATCATTTTTGTGGTATTATTAAACATATTAGACTTTTGTGCAGAAAATTAAAATCTATGTCTACCCACCAGAATGAAAAAAAATCTGAAAAATTGCATGATTAAATTAGACGGTTGCATAATAAAACTCTCGGCCAGGTGAACGCTCGAGCGGGCTCTTGGAGCGCTCGAGCGGCCCACTGGCAAAGAGATGAAAAAGTTCACTGGAAGTCGCGCGCTCGAGCGGCCCTCTGAGCGCTCGAGCGGATAACTGGCAGAGACCTTATTTTGGCCAGCAACCCAGCACTCAAATCAAACTTTTTCCTAAATTACGTGTTGTCTGGGTTTAGAAATCTGATTTGAAATGTAATGTTGTTCACACTACTTTAAAAGCTCAAAATTCTTTCATGTGGTATTTGGACAGTGGGTGTTCCCGTCATATGTCAG
>JAULJZ010062512.1:0-13461 GCA_032270985.1 Heliamphora pulchella | reverse complement strand
AGAATTAGAAGATAATCTTAACCCAGTTGGTGGCACATTTGAATTAGAGGAAACCGAAAATTGGGACGTCGGTGGATAGGGATTAGATATGATTGGAATAGGTGAGTGAGAAGTGGGCGCAGAAGAAGGAGCTGGAATTTGAGTTGCCGAAATTGTGGGGATAAGATCTGGTGGTTGCCGAGAGGAGTGAGGATGAAGCTGGCATTGAAATGGTGGGATTTGAATTTGGTGCCGAGATAGGCGGAGTAGTAAGCTGGGAATGAATCAGGGGATGATGAATGTGAAGGGGAAATGTAGCAAAAGGGGAAGACAACGTGGGTGGGGAATTAGAAGAGATAGTCGGATGAAGTCCATTTCAAAAAGGAAATTGATTTTCATCAAAACGAACATGACGCATTATGTAAATACGATTGGTGGAAAAATCAAGACAACGATAACCCGAGTGAGACGGACTATAACCAAGAAAAACACATGGAGTGGATCGAAATGAAATTTTATGTGAGCAATAAGGATGAAGATGAGGATAACATAAGCAACCAAAAATTTTTAAGAAATGGTGATCCGGAGATCGATTAAACAAAAGTTGTAACGGTGAGAGATTTTGAGAAATACGAGACAGTAGACGATTGATTAGATAGACAGCAGTTTCAAAGGCAAAGTGCCAATATTTGTGAGGAACAGAATTATGCGCAAGAATGGCAAGATCGGTTTCAACAATATGACGATGTCGACGTTCAATTAAACCGTTTTGCTCATGAGTGTGAGGATAGGGTAACCGATGAATGATACTCAATTTCTGAAAATAAGGATGAAGTTTACGATATTCACCACCCCAATCGGTTTGAACAGATTTTATTTTACGAGAAAATTGACGTTCAACCATAGCAAGAAAATTCGTGAACAGAGGAATGACATCAGATTTATTAAATATTGGAAAATACCAAATATACTTTGTTGAAGCATCCATAAAAATTACAAAATATTTATGACCATCAGTAGACAAAATCGGGGAAGGCCCCCATACATCATTGAAAACTAAATCGAAAGGATCTAAAATTTTATTCTCAGTACAATGCAGGGAAAGTCAAGAGGATTTGCCAAGTTGACAGGCGCGACAAATATTTTCGGAATAGGAGTTTGGAGAAGAAAAAGGGAGCGCATGAGCTTTGACGACTTGATGAAGAACACGTTCATGAGGATGACCGAAACGATGATGCCAACGAGTGAGAGGGACGCATTCAGAGGATAGGGCCAGATGAGAGGAGTCCGATGATTGAAGCTTGTAGAGACCATCTTCATTCTTGCCGTGAAGAAGTATTTGCTTGGAAGCTTGATCCTTAACAAGAAAATGAGACGTGTGAAATTCGAAGAAAACATTATTATCTTTGCTAAACTGGGGAACAAAAAGCAGGAATTTAGTGAAAGAGGGTACATGAAGAACAGTAGGAAGAGAAAAAGAAACGGTGGAAGAGTGAAAAACAGAAGAACCGATGTGTGAAATGGGAATACCATAACCATTACCGACACGCAATTGAGATGGCCCATTATAGTCTTCGACATGGGAGAGACTAGCAATGTCCGAAGTGACATAATGTGTAGCACCAGTATCTAGAAACCAATCCATTTGAGCAGGCGTTGGAGAGCCAAAAGTAGTGAGATGAGCACTGGGATTAACATGCTGGTTAAACCGATGGTAACAATGAGCAGCAGTATGATCGGTTAGACCACAAATTTGACAGCGAGCCGAGTATCAGACGACGAGAGAGGAAGAATGCCAGCATAATTAGAGCGATTGCGACCACGACCATTATTGTTGTGACGACCACGACCGCGATAGCGAGAAGGGCCAGAAGAGCCCCGATTGTGACCAGACTGATTATCACGATGGCGGGATGTGGTCTGAGTAAAGTTAGCTTGAGGAGTAACCGAAGAAGAGGATATTGAAAGCATGGAAAAAGCATCTTTGTAGAGAAACTCATGACTGAGTAAGGGGCTATGAAGTTCAGAGAAGGAGACTGGATCTGAACGGGCAGCAAGAGTCGTAACAAGATCACGGAATTCGGGTTGAAGACCTTTGAAGACATAGAGATTGAATTCGGCTGGAGAGAGAGGCTTGCCAACAGCAGTGAGTTCATCAGCAATGGTTTTGGCTTCATGAAGAAACGTTGTGACAGAACGATCCTTCTGTTGCAAACTTTGAAGATGCCAATGGAGTTGAAGAATCCGAGTTTGAGATGCCGAAGCGAGAAATGTTTCAAGTGTAACCCAGATCTCACGAGAGGTGGTGAGACCAACAGCCAACGTTAGGATTTCATCAGAAAGGGAGAAGATCAACAGACTCATGATGAGTTGATCTTAAGATACCCAAGTAGTATGAGCAGGATTCGGTGTGGGAGCGCCATTGTGGAGGATGGTGGGTGAAGGGCAGGAAAAAGTGCCATCGACAAAGCCAAGACGATTCTGACCGCGAAGATATGGGGAAAGTTGGGTTTTTCAATAGAGAAAATTTTTGAAAGTTAACTTGATGAAAATGAAATGATGAGCGTTGTTGAGAGAAATTGGTTGAACAGTGTAAGACTGCATTGTAGTTGAAGAGGAAGATGAAGAAGAATTGGCAGTGGATGGCTCTGATACCATGTTGAACTCAATAATTACAAACTTGATAATAAAGCATTTTCTCTTATGTATCTATTCAGAGAGAAAACATTTGTATTTATAGGTATAAAGAAAGATAGATACAAATAATATAATATACAAATATTTGAATATTTAAAAGTAAATTCTATTATCTCAACAGCTCCCTACCTCAGTAAATTCCTAAGGGTCTGTTTGGGCTAGTTTTTAAGTTAGTTTTTTTGCAAAAAAAACAGATTTTAAGCTATACTGTTTGGCTTCCAAAAAAAGCTAACTAATTAACTTTTTTGTCATCTTTTAATCCAATAAAAAAGTCAATACATGTCTCAAACACCCTAACTTTTTCTCAAACAAAATTATTATAATACCCTTACATAAAAAGTCAACCCTACTCACAAAAATAAAAAAAAACCGTGTTGATATCTCAAACACTACAACGTAAAAGATAAAAGTAATGACATTTTAAACATTTCAATAAAAAGCAAAAAAGAAAAAAAGGTTGCACAAAAAATTATCCCAAAAACTTTCACTTTTTTTATTCTTTTTTTTTTTCAAAAAAAAGTTAAATCTCTTAAGAGCCAAGCTTAAAAGCTATCTCAAATAGGCACTAAATCCTGAATAAGTTGATAAACCAATTAATCAGAGTCTGATTCGAATGTTTTAAAAGTTTGTTTTATATAGACAGAGATTTGGCATCTTTTTTAAACAAAAGATAAAAAGTTAGATTATTTAGAGTATTTTGTATAGATTAAATATTTTTTTTGCTTGTTAAAATGTCTAATATGCTTTTACTTTTACTTTTAAATTATAGTATTTGAGATAATGGCATTACTATAAAAGGTTATTCTTTGAAAATTTAGCATTTTTTGGGGGGCAGAGTAAACGTTTTTTTATATTAAAGGTATTATACTAATTTCATTAAACCAACAAAAAAAATTTGTTTGGTATGTGTATGGATTTTTCCTTTTATATATAAATAAAAAAACTAGTGAATTTTTTAGAGATGACATATAACATAGCTTAAAAACTAATTTTTTGGAAAAAAAATACCTTTTTAGATACCCATTTAGGGAATTAGTAAAATCTATATAAACAAGAAATTAAGTTTTTAAATGTTCTCTGAATATCATGTGCTATTGTTTTAAATAAATGAAAAAATTCAATAAACTAAGTGAGTAATCATTAGCTCTTACATTATTAGTCAATGGAAGTGAAAGAATATTGTCATGCTTTGTTGAGATAATATAATTTAAATTGATTCAAATGTGACTTTATCTTATTTGTACATGCTATCTCTTTTAGTTATAAATACAATGCTCTCTACACAATCAATAGTAGAGAGAGAAAATATTTCAAAATTAAATTGGTAAGAAATATATTCGACATGGTATTAGAGCCAAATATGGCACCTAATGTCAGTCCATCATCCTCTTCTTCAACCACTGTCTTTTTAATCTATTCCTTCTGTTCAACCTGTTTCTCTTAATAATGCTCATCATTTCATCTCTATCAAGTTGACTTTCAAGAATTTTCTCTACTGAAAAACACAATTATCTCCATATCTTCATGGCCAAAATCTTCTTAGATTTATTGATGGAACTTTTTCGTCTTCTCCACCCACCCACCCACCGTACTACTCAATGGTGTTCTCACACCTAATCCTGCTCACTTTGCTTGGATATCTCAAGATCAAGTCATTATGAGTATTTTGATCTCATTCACTTATGATGAAATATTACCGCTTGTAGTTGGTCTCACCACATCTCGGGAGATTTGGATTACTCTTGAGGCATCTCTTGCATCTATTTCTCAAACTTGGATTCTTCAACTCCATAAGAGTCTTCAAAGTCTTCAACAAAAGGATCACTCTGTCACATTATTTCTTTATGAAGCTAAAACCATTGCTGGTGAACTTACCGCTGTTGGCAAGCCTCTTTCACCAGCCGAATTTAATCTCTATGCTTTCAAAGGGCTTCAACTTGAATTTTGTGATCTTGTTACCGCCCTTGCTGCTCGTTCGGAACCCGTATCCTTCTCTAAACTTCACAGTCTATTGCTCAGTCACGAGTTTCTGCACAAAAGTACATTCTTCATGCTTAAACTCTCATCTTCCTCGGATAACCCTCAAGCTAATTTCACCCAAAATATCACACACAGTCGTGATAATCAGCCTTGTCACGGCCAGGGATCTTTTCACACTCACGTCATGGTCGTCACAACCAGTTTGGTCGTAGTCAGACTCGTCCTAGTTATGCAGGCATTCTTCCTCTCCCATCATCTGATAATCGATCTCGATGTCAAATCTGTCAGAGTTGTATACTAAAAATTATAAATTTTATTGGTCTTAGTATTTAATTTTATTTTTTCTAATAATTTTTTTTAATTTTATGAGAATCTTAATTAGCAATGTATCCAATATCATTTCTCCAAATGTTACACATGATTATCCTTTATTCTTTACAGTATTTTAATCTGGTGTGTAAAGTTCGGCTTGCACACAGAAGACCAGATTATAGGTTCTTACAGAATATAAGTTTACGATTCACAGATTAGATAAAATTGGACAAATCATCGGTACAACTGTAATACCGAGTTTTAGTAGGCCTGTTTAGTTACGGGGAACAGATAATAGCATCGTCTATCGTTCCGACTCTCTATACTAGTACACTTTATGTGTATTGAACAGGACCACATTGGGGTAATTAATTTTATACTAACTGTATAAATTAATTTACACTCCAAGATTATTATGAGTGCTCATACTCCTAATCATGAAATAATTATTATTTACGTATATTTAATATTCGTTATTTTGATTTATTAGAGGGTGCAATTTTTTATAAGTCAATAGTCTCGGTAAATTGGATAGCGGTATTAATTATATGGTGAATATTAATTATTGATGGAATCTACGTCCCAATTGTTCAGAATTAACGATACTCCTTAAAAAAGTTTATAAGTTTTGACTAGGTCGAACCCTGCAGGTGGATTTAATTATCTAACCGGCAAATAAATTAAGCAGAAAGATTTAAGAAATTTTAAGAAGTCGATTAAATTAAATTATCAGTAATTAAATTTAATTGGCGGGTATCAAGAATCTTAACGTGGGGGGATGAGTTAAGTATTTAATAATAGAAGCTCAATGCAATTGGTCTTGAAATTATGGCTAAAAGTACGATTACAGTTCTTTGGTTGTATGAACTGTAATTCAGTGATGAAAAAATTTACATACATAAGGGCAATAATACTAGGGTGGTAGCAGTTGCAGTAGAAGAAGTTACTCTCAATTTTAGTCGAGATAGGATTTTAATTTTAAAAAATTGTTTTTATGTACCTTTTATGAGAAGAAATTTAATTTTGATTTCTAATTTAATAAAGAATAAATATTTTGTTCATTTTAATTACTATGTGGTTATTAAAAAAAATAAATATTTTATTTGTTCTGGTATATTAGTGGATGATCTGAATGTTATATATTTTATCTATTTTATACTGCAACTAACTGAATTAAATAACACATCTAATTTACCATATAAAAGAAATGATCCTTCTTTAATGAACCAAATGTCTCTTACACTTTGGTCATATTAATCTAAAAATAATAAATAGACTGGTAGAAGATGTACATTTGAGTTCATTGGAAGTGAAAGCACTTTCAGTTTCTGAGTGTTGCTTAGAGGATAAGATGACCAAAAGGTCATTTTCGGCCAAAGGTTATGAGCTAAAGAACCGTTAGAACTGGTTCACTCTGATGTCTGTGGTCCTATGACTATCCGAGCTAGAGGTAATTTTGAGTACTTCGTCAGTTTCATTAATAACTACTCAAGGTATGAATACATTTACTTGATGTATCGTAAGTTTGAATACTTTAAAAAATTTAAAGAATTCAAGGCGGAGGCGGAGAAGCATTTGGGTAAAAGTATCAAACTACTACGATCTGACCGTAGCGTTGAGTACCTCTTTGGAGAGTTTAGAGACTACTTATCGTCAGAAGGAATTATATTCCAGTTGATTGACCGGGTACTCCGCAGCAGAATGGTGTAGCAAAAAAAAAGAATATGACTCTTATGGAGATAGTAAGGTCGATGATGAGTTATTTGGAATTATCCAATTCATTTTGGGGACTCGCACTAGAGATAGCGGCTTATATTCTAAACTTGGTACTTTTTAAGTCAGTACCTTCTACTCTCACAAAATTATTGACCGAGTGTAAGCGTAGTTTAAGATATTTCATATTTGGGGGTGTCCAGCACATGTGCTGAAAGAAAACGCTGGTAAGCTGAAACTATTGACAGAAGTTTATTTATTTGTCGGGTATCCCAAAAGAATGAAGGGTGATTTATTTTATAATCCTAAGAATCAGAATGTCATTGTTAAGATCAATGCTCGATTCTTGAAAGAGAATTATATTATGAACCATAAGCCTAAAAGTAAAATTGTTCTGAAAAAATGAAAGAAAATATCAATAAAGCATAAGAGGAACCGCAAGTCACTGATATCTCATTGTCTCATCGTAGTGGGAAGATTATTGGGGCAGGTGTAGATCCTGAACAGGGTACTACCATTAACATGCCAGACAAGCATGTGGGTAATGGTACATAGGGTTGTGATTTTGCACAGCACGTTACTAGTAGTACACAGACGCAGGTAGTGCCTCGTCATAGTGGGAGGGTTGTTCATCAACTCGATCGGTATATGTTCTTAAGAGAGCCTTTTGACAGGATCCCAGTAGAACTGGATACCAAACCCTATAACTACAACAAAGCACTCCAAGACAAAGATACAGATCTTTATAAAAAGGCTATGAATTTGGAGATTGAATCTATGTATTCTAATCAGGTCTGGGAACTTGTAGAACCATCTAAAGAGATAAAAGCCATCGGATGTAAGTGGATCTACAAGAGAAAGAGAGGAGCAGATGAAAATGTTAAAATCCTAAAAGTTAGGCTTGTTGCAAAAGGGTTCACTTAGAAGGAAGGGATCGATTATGAAAAAACCTTTTCGCCGGTAGCTATGCTTAAATCTATCCAGATTCTCTTATCCATTGTGACTCATTTCGATTATGAAATTTAGCAAATAGATGTCAAGACAGATTTTCTTAACAGAAGTCTTGACGAATGTATCTATATGGTACAATCAGACGATGTCATAACGAAAGATGGTTATCTGGGCAGTTCGATATGAAGGACTTGGGAGAAGCCAATCACATCCTTGGGATCAAGTTTTTGCGAGATCGAAAATAAAAGATGTTAGGCATATCACAAACAAAGTATATCGACGATATCCATACTTGTTTTAGCATGCAAAATTTCAAGAAAGGGTTTCTCTCTTTCAAGCATGAAATCACTCTATCCAAGAATTAGTGTCTTAAGACACCTGATGAGATAGAGAATATGAAGGCGGTTCCTTATGCTTCGGCAATAGGAAGCCTAATGTATGCTATGTTTTGTACTATATCTGACATCTGCTTTGCCATTGGTATGGTTAGCTGATATCAGTCTAACCGAGGGTAGGAGCATTGGACTGCGATAAAGAATATAATTAAGTACCTAAAAATGACTAAGGATTATATATTAGTTTCCTAGGCAGAGAGTCTAGTACCATTAGGGTACACAGACTCGGATTTTCAGTCAGACAAAGATTCCCATAAGTCTACCTCAGCATATGTGTTTACCTTAGGAGGTGGAGCTATAAGTTGGAAGAGTATCAAACAGTTCTGCATTGCTGATTCCACCATGAAGGTTTAGTACATGGTAGCTTCTAAAGCAGCCAAGGAGGTCGTTTGGCTCAGAAACTTCCTGTTGGATCTAGATGTGGTGCATTCAGTTCAGTTAACTATTACACTTTATTGTGACAATAGCGGAGTGGTTGCAAACTTAAAAAAGCCAAGAGTCCACAAGAAATAAAAATACATTGAGCGTAAATATTACCTGATACGAGAAATTGTATAAAGTGGTGATGTTACTGTGACCAAGATTGTATCAGAGAACAACTTTACAGATTCTTTTACAAAGAGTTTACCTGTTAAGACTTTTGACAGTCATGTAAAGGGCATGGGAGTCAGATGTATGACAGTATGATTTCGAGTTTAAGTGGGAGATTGTTAGGGTTGTATATTAAAAGTCATGGATTTTGTTGGTTTTAGTATTTAATTTTATTTTTTTAATAATTTTTTTTATTTTATGAGAATCTTAATGAGCAATGTATACAATATTATTTCTTTAAATATTATGCATGGTTATTTTTTATTTTGTATAGTATTTAATCTGGTGTGTAGAGTTCGACTTGTACACAGAAAATCAAATTATAGGTTCTTGCAGAATATAAATTTACGGTTCACAATTTAGATAAAATTAGACAAACCATCGGTACGACTGTAGCACAAAATTTTAGTAGGCCTGTCTTGGTTACAGGGAACAGATAATAGCGTCGTCTATTGTTCTGACTCTTTGTGTGCATTGAACAGAACTACATTGGGGTAATTAATTTTATACTGACTATATAAATTAAATTACATTCTAAGATTATTATAGAGCCAACCAGGTAAGGAGTTGAAATTTTGGTGGAATGGCATTCACCCAATCCTCACAGAGGAAGGATTTGGATCTTCCCAATTTGAGCCCGAAGGCTTGGCAAAGAGACCTGGATGAGATGCAGCCACTTTGCTCGCCCACCTTAACTCGTCACAGCTATTTAGATTCGGTCGTAGGGGAATAATTAAGGATTGTAGCTGCTCCAATATACACAACTCCTATTCACGCAGACCTCTTCTAAAAAGTAAGTTCCATGGAGATGGCTGCATATTTCTTATAAATAGGTCTTGGACATATGGGTCTTTCGCAAGGAAAACATGTGAAATCTGGAAAACTGACTCCTATGAGATTGTACATTCACTTATTTATCCTCCGAAAAACTGATTTGTGCTCCATCCCCCAGCATTAGATAACACTGGTTTGTAAACACCTCGTATAGTAACCCCTGAAAAGAGCCTTCCTTTAGAACATCCTCCCAAAGTACAGACCCTTTGTTAGCTTCCCTAAGGCTAATTATCATTCCAATGGATGCCCTTGATATTTACTACAAATAACCCTTTTTCAAAGGCTATTCTTCTCCCTCTCAAACCTCCACCATCATTTCAGGAGGGAGGCAGCATTCCTCACTCTAATGTCAAACTCGCATATGCCCTCGAAAGACCTTACTTCGGATGACTCTCTCCCATCCTACCAGGTGGATCTTCTTTTAGCCATCCTCGTCACCCCAAAGAAATCTCTTTTGAATTTTCTCAATTTGGGAGATCACACCCTTAGGCATTTTATACAAAGATAGATAATAAACTAGGAGGTTGAAAAGTGTTGCTTTGATTAATTAGAGTCTTCCAGCTTTTGAAAGATAATTTCTCTTCCAAGAAACCAGTTTCTTCTTATACTTGTTGATTAGAAGATCCCAATTCCTAGCAAGTTTAGGTTTGATGCCCACTAGGAGGTTGAGATACTTCATCGGCAGGTTACCCACTTTTCAGCGAAGAAGGTCAGGAAAATATATTAGATCATGTGCAGGTAACCCGAATCCATACACAAGGATTTTCGAGAAATTTACCTTTAAACCAGATGTTAGTTCGAAACCTCTAAGAACCCTTTTGATGTAGCTAATCTCCTAACATTCTGGTTTGCAAAAGATAATAGTGTCATCTGTAAATTGCAAATGACTAATTCTCAGCCCTTGGCTAACAATTTCAGTTTCACTCAGCCACCCAAACCTAGAAGCCTTATATAGCATAGCATTGAGCCCCTCAGCAGCTAAGTTGAATAAGACGGGAGATAGAGGATCCACTTGCATTAGTCCTCTCTCCAGCTTGATCTGTTTAAAGGGGGATCCATTCACCAATACCGCAACTGTAGGCGTGGATAAGCACTCCCTAATCTACATGCAGCATTTGGAACCAAAGCCCATGAAATTCATCATTTTGATCAAGTAATCCCAGTTGACACAATCATAAGCCTTTTCAAAATCAAGCTTTAGAATAATCCCCACCTTCTTTTTCCTCCTACAATCGTCTAGGATCTCATTTACAAAGAGGATGCCATCAAGAATTTGCCTTCCAATAATAAAGGCTATTTGTTTTTCATCAACCACAGAGCCCATCACCCTTTTTAGTCTCCCAGCTAAAACTTTTGCAGGATTTTATAGATAGAACTCAAGAGACTAATATGCCTAAAATCCCTTAGGCATTAAGGATTATCGACTTTAGGCACTAGGGTAATAAAGGAGGAATTTAAGCACCTTAGAAGCCTCCCATCATAATGGAATTCTTGCATAAAATTGATGATGTCCTGCTTAACAAGATTCCAAAACCTCTTGAAGAATTTGAGGGAAGTTAGTTACTTCCATATTCCATGACTTGATCTGGGTCTTAAGATATTTTAGCTTATTATATAGAGAGAAACCAGCCCACCCCTCTTCCCCTACAAGGGCCCAAGAGCTCTGAACCAACTTCTTAAAAGATACACAACCAACCATGTGTTAAAAAACTTAAAAGGTTTAAGCCTCCAATCGAGTTGTTCATCGGATAATAAAATGTGGCAGTGGCCAGAGAGAACTCTAGGCAGCCTCCATTGCTCCACTTTAAAGGTATTGATCCATTCACAACTAAGAAGGAATCTATCAATGTAGCTTAAGGAAGGATTTTCTTGCATAATAGACCAGGCAAACAATCTGCCTAAGAGGGGGAGGTCCACCACGGACATATCTTAAATCCACCCTTTAAACTCATTCATGCCTCTAGTCAATCTACAACAACCTGTTCTTTCTCCAATGGATTTGATCTCATTAAAGTCTCTACCCAAGCACCAAGGCGCAGTCAGGATTGCTTTAAAGTTCTTTAAATCATTCCACACCTCCAGTCTGTCTATAATGTTGCATGTAGCATAAATATTACCTAGGATACAGTTGAAGGCCCCCAGAACAACACCTTTAATGATTATGTAGTTCTTGTGAACAAATTTCTATTGAACTGTAAGGAACTCCTCATCCCATACACAGAGCAGGCCCCCTGACCTTCCTAAAGCATCAGACACTAGCCAATCGCACTCTGCACTACTCCACACAGACCTTACTTTAGCTTAATTACAACCCACCCACTTGGTTTCTTGGAGTAGTACCAACTAAATATGCCTACTCCTTCTAGTTTTCTTATCATTCTCCTCTTCACCAACCTACTTAGCGTCCTAACATTCCAAGAAAGAATCTTCATGGATGGTTTGCCCATCCTTTCCTCATTTTAACTTCAGCTTCTTTCATGGCCATCGCAGTTGAGAGAATCTAATCATCACCTCCTACAAAGTTTAGTCCCATAAGCCTACCAGTTTCAAGAACCAATTCAGCTTCCCTATAAATGATATTATTATAGTTAAAAAAAAGTCCTAGATAGATAGTGAGGATTGAGCCAAAGTGTGTTGACTCATTTTCTTACATTTACACTTTTTGTGTTTGCCCCTAGCATCGTTGTTTCTGATAGTAAAGAGGCCTAACTCTACCAATAATTTCTTCTTCTTTCTCTTACCTCCTATGACAGGCATTTGGACCTACTCGACTTGATTTATATCAGTAAGGGGATTTCCAAATTCATGAAATACCTCAACATGACCCCTTTTCGACAATCTCTTCTGTAAAAATGGCCTTACCAATTAGCTCAGTATTCACAAAGGGGCTACCTAATACACATAGGTCAGCAACCATGTAAGCTCTCAGCTCCTTGATACTCCCACCATCATTACGACCTTCCTTCCCAACATTAACCCCTTTTGCATCCCTTTAAGAACTGCTACACCTGCCCTCTAAAAGTATTCCTTCTTTTAGGGTACAATTTGAATTCTCAATTGCAGCGTCAGAGCTGGTTTCCTTAACTAGGCTAAGCATAACCACGTCCTTTGACATCTACCCCTCAAGGTTACCTTGACCAGGATAGATCAATGGCTCCTTCACAGAGACAATGATGGCTTGCTCATCCCGTTTCTCGTCCTCAGGAGTGCTTGTAGAACCAAACTCAACATGGATGGGTGGGTGGGCCACTTCCTCTTTAGTTTTAACAATACAGGGACCTTTATTACCTCTTGAATCACCCCACAAAAACAACTTCTGAAAATTATGCCCACTGCATCTAAAGGGGTATACAAACTTACCCACCTTAAGATTACAAAACTAATAAATGGTGTGTTAGCAACATTAGTGGATACAAGGACCCTCCCTACATCAATATCCTTCCTTTTACTGGTTTTCTCATTAACCACTATCACTTCACCCCACTTGACCCCAATTCTTGCAAAAGTGTATTCATTCCATGCATAGAGTGGGACACTTTGGATATGCAACCATACCCTTCTAGTAAGATTGTTTTCGTAGAGCTCCACTCGTACACCACCTCAAACCAATTCTCCAGCCAATCCCTTGCAGTCGAGAAGAATGTATTCTTTAACTCTAGGTTAGGAAATTGAAGAAGAACCTTGGGTCCCCCTTAGGTTTGACACATTTATCAAAGACACCATCAGATCTCATGGCCTCTGAGATACTAAAAATTATTTTGTAATCTTTGGCTATGCCCACCGCACAACTCTTGATTACTCCTCGTCAATCTCCATGGCCTCGATCATCTCCTTCATAGGCCCCATGAACTCATCCCCTCTAGGGTTCTTACTCTGTACCACAGTTGCACGATTATAATGTTGGAATCTGTGAATTTCATTGGCCATTGAAATGAAATTCAGATTTCAATAGCTGGATCAATTACAATTGAATTGGCCATTCAATTGCAATTGAAGTCTGGAAACCAAC
>JAULJZ010062501.1:0-13462 GCA_032270985.1 Heliamphora pulchella | reverse complement strand
ATCTAACTCGGGGACAGAGTTAGGGATATTCGATTTTCTCGTACGGTTAGCCCGAGTCCTATACTTCCTCGTGATCCTTCATGTAGCCCATTATACGCACGGATATTTTCTTATCGGTTTCAGTAATTATTTAATTTAATTTGAATGTCAGTTTTGCCGCCAGGAACATTCGATGATTAAACAAAATAATGGAGGGCGGTTTTGGAATTTGGCACGCCTAGGGATCACTCCCTAGGTGGCCGGCTCTAATTGAGGGGATGGGAGTTGTTTTATAGATATATATCACTTGCCTAATTTCTTAATAGGAAGATATATATTGTTGCCATGTATATCTTAAGAAAGATATACATGCCTTGCATATCTTAAGTGAATATGCATATATCATAATAGAAGAATCAAAACCCTAATCCTCCTCCTCTAGTTGCCGCCCCTCTCTCTCTCTTTTTGGCAATTTCATTATTGCTTCTTGGAGACTAAGTGTAAGAAGAAACTAAAGAAGAAAATAACTTCGATCGGCATCGGTGCACACACACTGTGATCGTCGTAGCGCATCCAGGATATACGTGAGTAGATTGCCAGGTCGTCTTCAACGTATTCGGGACTTTTTGAAACTTTTCGAAAGGTTTCATAAATGTATAACAGTATTTAGATTAATACCGTTCTTATTTTTCATGAAAAACGTACGCGCCGTTTTTTACAGTTACGGCGCCGGTTCTAAAATTTTTTCTGCATCCCAACATTTGTGACATGTATTTCAGCAAGTTTTTTTTTTTTTTTTTGCAGTTTTTAAGCTTGAAAAAAAGCATCAAAATAATTTTTAAAAATATTAAAAAACCTGCACAAAACAGCCCCACCGACGGCGGCGGTTCAGGCCATTTTGGATACTTTTTGAGGTGTTTTTAAAACTATTTTGAGCAAATTTTTAGATACAAAATAACAGTAAAATATGGCTGAAAATAGTCTAAAAAGTTGTGAAAACAACTGCAAAAAGCAGCATGAAAAATAGCGGTAGCGGTGGCGACAGGGCTATTTTTGAGACTGTCTTGATACTTTGTTGGGATTATTTTCGAGGCGTTGTTCAGAATATTATATGGCTATATATCAATACTAAAAATAGTAGGAAATCAGAGCCGAAAAAACCATAAAAGGAGCAGCAAAAAGCAACGGCGGCGGAGGCTACTAGGCGACGGCTGTGGGGGCTATTCGGCCCTCATCGAAAGCAATTTTTCGGGCTGTTTTCATTTTATTTTTTGACAAAAAATAGCTTATTTCGTGAGCTATTTTTAAAAAAAACCAAGTTGAAAATGAACGTCGAATGAGGCGAAAAAAGCCGCGCGAAGGCGGCGACTAGGGCGGCGTCGGCGGGTTGCTGGGCTATTAAGGCCAACTGTTTTG
Organism: Heliamphora pulchella; assembly: GCA_032270985.1. Lineage (NCBI taxonomy): Eukaryota > Viridiplantae > Streptophyta > Magnoliopsida > Ericales > Sarraceniaceae > Heliamphora > Heliamphora pulchella. Next base: position 12,067 of record JAULJZ010062501.1, on the reverse strand, counting down.
ATGGTTATGGGACTCGGGTGGTGTTGTATAATTATAATACTGCGTTACGAAGATTTCTGACAGGTTTCGAAAGCCGAGAAGCTAATTCTGATAAGATTGAATGATTTCAAACTTATCGTTTAACAAGAGGATGAAACTCGAGAGAGTTTCGATTCGATTATAAAATCGGAGCATATATATCTTGCATTTATATTATTTAACTGCGTGGATGATATATATTGTTATTTTATATTTCTAATTTGTTTTAATTAATTCAGAAAAATTCGATTTTAAATATTTTTTGTATCGAAAAAATAAAATTAAATATTCTTTAATTAAAATTAATTTTTAAAGAAAATTTTAGATATTTTATTTTGTTACAAAATAACACGTTTAAGATGATTTTCTTAAAAATTAGATATCTTGAAAAAACGTAAAAATTAATTTCAAATATCGAATTAATTAAAAGGAATAGTTTAATTTTAATAAATTATTATTTTTTTAAAAAATCTGTAACTTGAAAAATAAAATAAAATTCTTGGTTTTATTTAAAATTAATTTTTTAAATAAATAAGAATTTTGGAATATTTTATTTGTTACACATTAAAACATGAAAAAATGATTTGAAAATTTTAAAAATTTTCGAATCGTGTGGTTTTTCGAAATTAATAAATTTATTTTAATTAAACAGTTTTTATAACTCTCAAAAATATTCTAAAAAACTAAGTGGGAGAAAGAATTTATTCACAGATAAATTTTACGGCCTCCATCACTAGTTTGTAGGTGATTTAATTAATTCCGCATGCTGGCAGTAAAACCTTCCTTCCATAGGACATAATTAATTACTGTATCGCCGATACGAACCTACGTTAGAGATAATTCTACATAATTGTTAGTATGGATCACTTCTCCATCTGAAGGATTTATTGCGAAACGATTGATTCAGGATTTGGTGGTGGTTAACACTTAACTGTAAATAATAGTATCATCTCCATCTGAGTCACTACTATTATTTACTGTACCAAAACTACGTCAACTATTTAATTTTATTTGCCACGGTCTGTTGCCTAGATAGTAAAATTAATAAGAATTGGCCTATCCAGACAAACGATGGATAGTAGACGTCCTCCTATCAAGGCATGCTATTCACAGGGTACCAGGCTGTTGGCGATTTGTTTTTTTTTAAATGGTAGAGGGAACCAATTTAAAATAAAACTCAAGATTTTTGCTCATCATAATTAATAGTTTTTAATTTTGTCATTCTGATGATTAAAATGACTTTCAATTCACTCGCGGCTATACTCAAAGAAAAGAAACTAATCAGACCAAACTATGCAGACTGAAAACGGAATATGGACATAGCTTTAACTATCGAGAGTATTCTTAGAATGCCAGGAAATGTGTTTGTTTCTGAAAAGAGTTTTTCATCTAAGTTGAAAGGCAAGAAGAAGAAAAAAGTTCAGAACCAGTGTGAGACAGTTTCCAAGGCAGTTAGTGAGCCATGAACTTGTGTAAAAAAGCTGAAAGGCAGATGTTCTCACTATAACTAGACACGGCATTGAAAAAAGTAATGTTCAATTTTTTTAAGCAAACAGAACACGCAAAGTAATTTCTATTCACTAGTTGCGAAAAAACATATTTAGCGGTGTTATCTACCGGTATCTAGTATGTAGATACGGAAGCCACTAATCATATCTGTAATTCATTATAGAGGTTTCAAGAAACCCAACAACTCAGTGATGGAGAAATTTACTTACATATAAGCAATAATACCAGGGTGGCAGCTGTTGCAGAAAAAAATGTCACTCTCAGTTTTAGTGGAGATAGAGTTTTAATATTGAGATATTGTCTTTATGTACCATCCATTAGAAGAAATTTAATTTCTGTTTTTAGATTGGTTAAAGACGGATATTTGGTTTATTTTAATAACTCTGTTGTTATTAAGAAGAATAAACGGTTTATCTGTTCTGGTACATTGGTGAATGATCTTTATGTTATTACTCTTATCTCTTCTACATTACAACTAACCGAATTGAATAACACATATAATTTACCATATAAGAAAAATGATCCTTCTTTAATGAACAAAATATTTTTTTAGCACTTACGCTTAGATCATATTAATCTAAAAAGGATAAATAGACTTGTAGAAGATAGACTTTTGAGTTCATTAGAAGTGGATGCACTTTCAGTCCGTGAGTTCTACTTAGAGGGTAAGATGACCTATAGGCCCTTTTCGCCCAAAGGCTATAGAGCTAAAGAACCGTTGCAACTGGTTCACTATAATGTGTGTGGTTCTATGACTATCCGAGTTAGAGGTGGCTTTAAGTACTTCGTCAGTTTCATTGACAACTACTCAAAGTATGGATACTTTTACCTGATACACCGTAAGTCTGAATGCGTTAACAAATTCAAAAAATTCAAGGCGGAGGTAGAAAAGTGTCTAGGTAAAAGTATTAGATCACTACGATTTGACTGTGGTGGCGAATACTTCCTTACAGAATTTAAGGATTACTTATCATCAGTAGAGATTATATCCTAATTGACTACATCGAGCACTCCGCAGCAGAATGGTGTAGCAAAAAGAAGGAGTATGATTATTATGGAGATGGTAAGGTCGATGATGAGTTATTCAGAATTACCCAATTTATTTTGGAAACTTGCTTTAGAGACAGCGACTTATATTCTGAACTTGATACCTTCTAAGTCAGTACCTTCTACTTTCACAGAATTATAGACCGAGCGCAAGCCTAGTCTGAGACATATTCGAATATGGGAGTGTCCAGCACATGTGCTGAAAGGGAATACGGATAAGTTAGAACTGAGGACAGAAGTTTATTTCTTTATCGGGTATTCCAAGGGAACAAATGGTGATTTATTTTGTAATCCGAAGGATCAGAAGGTCATTGTTAGCACCAATGCCCGAAAATAAAAGATGTTTGGCTTATCACAAGCAAAGTATATCGATGACATCTTTACTTATTTTAGCAAGCAGGATTCCAAGAAAGGGATTCTCCATTTCAGGCATGGAATCACTCTATCCAAGGATTAGCGTCCTAAGACACCTGGTGAGATAGAGAAGATGAAAGCAGTTCTTTATGCTTCGGTAGTAGAAAGCTTAATGTATACTATAGTTTGTATTAAACTCGACATTTGTTTTGCCATTGGCATGATTAACATATATCAGTTTAACCCAGGACAAGAGCATTGGACTACGGTAAAGAATGTAATCAAGTACCTAAAAAGGACTAAGGATTATATGTTGATTTATCAGAAAGATAATCTAGTACCTTTGGGGTATATAGACTTGAACTTCCAGTCAAATAAAGATTTTTATAAGTCTACCTCAGAATACGTGTTTACCTTAGGAGGTGGAGCTATAAGTTGGAGAAGTATCAAGCAATCTTGCATTATTGATTCTACCATAGAGGCCGAGTACGTGGTAGCTTCTAAAGCAGCCAAGGAGGTCGTTTGGCTTAGGAACTTTCTGTTGAATCTAAATGTGGTGCCTTCAGTTCAATCAGCTATTACACTTTATTGTGGCAATAACAGAGTGGTTACAAACTCGAAGGAGCCAAGAGTCCATAAAAAAAGAAAGCACATTGAGCATAAATATCACCAGATATGAGAAATTATACAGAGATGTGATGTTGTTGTGACCAAGATTGCATCAAAGGACAACATTGTAAATCTTTTTACAAAGAGCCTACCAGTTTAGACTTTTGATAGTCATGTAGAGAGCATAGGAGTCAGATGTATGGCAGCATGATTTTGAGAATAAGTAGGAGATTGTCAGGGTTGTATACTAAGAAACCATGAATTTTGTTAGTTTTAGTATTTTATTTTATTCTTTAATAAAATTATTTTCTATTTTATGAGAATCTTAACGAGCAATGTATGCGATATCATTTTTTTAATGTTATGCATGGATATCCTTTATTCTGTATAGTATTTAATCTGGTGTGTAGAGTACGGCTTACATACAGAAAACCAGATTGTAGGTTCTTGCAGAATATAAGTTTATGGTTCACAATTTAGATAGAATTGGACAAACCATCGGTACAATTGTAGCACATAGTTTTAATAGGTCTGTCTTGGTTACAGGGAACAGATAACAGTGTTGTCTATTATTCCGACTCTCTGTACTAGTACACTTTGTGTATTGAACATGACCACATTTGGATAATTAATTTTATACTGACTATATATATTAATTCACACTCCAAGATTATTATAAGTGCTTATACTCTTAATCCCAAAATAATTATTATTTGTGTATATTTAGTATTCATTGTTTTGATTCATTAGAGGGTGCGATCTTTTACAGGTTAATATTCTCGGTGAGTTGGATAGCGGTATTAAATATATGACAAATATTGATTATTGACGGAATTCACGTCCCGATTGTTTGGGATTGACGATACCCCCTTAAGAAAGTTTATAAGTTTTGACCGGCCCAAACCCTACAGGTGGATTTAATTATTCGGCTGTCAATAAATTAAGCGGAAGGGCTTAAGAAATTTTAAGAAGTCGATTAAATTAAATTATTAGTAATTAAATTTAATTAGCGGGTAACGAGAATCTTAACGTGGGGAGATAAGTTAAGCATTTAATAATAGGAGCTCGAATAATCAGTTTTGATAATGTGGCAGGCAGTTTAATTACGAATCTTTAGTGGTATGAATTGTAATTTATGTTTTTATGAAATTGTATTAGGGGCGTACGAATTTTCATAACTACATTACATGCCCAAGTCATATTTACTCGACAGGTTCCTGCTGTAGCTCAATATATATGCGGTTATGCTAACCCTAGCCCACATTCCATATGACATTCATTATTGAATTAGAATTTTCACATAGATCCTAGGTGGCTAGATTAGCTGGTTCAAGATCACGATAGATCGATAGATCGTAGCCCATTCTATGTTCGTGACTCGCATATGATAATACAGTAAAAGACTTGATCAGGGCATCAACTCGAAAGATTCACATTCGTGGTTGTTGCAATAACCGAAATCATTCTGCCAGATTTCGAAAGGTATAATCCCGAATCTAACTTTGGGAGTACGTGTTTTATTTTGATCGTTCGACATCAAAAAATTTTAAACTAGAGCATGTTTCAGCGATTGCCCGTCTAGTATTTTTTTATCGAAAAAATCGTATTCAAATCAATGATCTTGGTAGTTTGCCTCCAACACCTTGGACCACCAGAACCCCAGACCCCGAACTTCGGGACCCCGCAGTCCCAGACACTAGGACCCTTTGGACCCTCAGACCCCTAGGACCTCGTGGCCAAGACCCCCAGGACCCCCGGGATCACCTGACCCTCGGGACCCCGAACCCCCTCAAGACCTCAAAACCTTAGACCCCTGGACCCCTGGACCCCTAAGACCATGAGACCCCCGATAACCCCGGGGACCCCAGACCCCGAGATCTCAGAACCCTGTAGCCTCGGATCCTAAGACCCCATAGCCCCCAAAACCCCGGGACCCCCGAGACACCCAACCCTTAGGACCCCAGACCCTCGGGACTCCAAACCTTTGGGAACCCCCGGACCTCCTGGATCTAGGACCCCGAGACCTTAGGACACCGAGGCCTTGATACCTCAAATTTCTAGGATCCCAGACCCTCGAGAACCCAGGCCCTGGACCCATGGGACCGTAGACCCACGAACACTACGACCCTAAGAACTCGGACCCCAAGAACCCGGACGCTTGACCCTCTGATCTCTAGATTGGTTGGTGGTAGAATGGTAGTGGTGGCGATGGTGACAATTATGCGATGGTACGGGTGTAAAATATTTTTTTCCATAAAAAAGTAGAAAACGTTTTCCACCAAAATCAACATATTTTTCATTGACTCTTAATGTTCGTTATACCGAACACCAGAAAATGCAGAAAATATTTTTTATCAAAACAAATGGAGCCTAAGTAAAAAAAATATTATTAATGACGTTCCTGTATTATCTTTGGTTCTAGAAGTAGTCCCTAGTCATTCTAATCTTGTAAAATAAAAGAAGAGATCATTGAGCCAATGTGGTGCCAGCGAAGTTTGATTTTCAAAGGAGGAGGTATATAACAATGCAAGCACTAAAGCTTAATAGGCGAGGGTCGTCTTGGAGGCATACCATCCTCTCTATCCATAGAAAGATAGTAATTGTACGGGGGTTGAACTGTATATTCAATTTATAGAAGGGTCGGATCCAGCCCAAATGAACCTGTCAACGGACTTCGAACTACAAAATGGAACAAACGGGAATTGGCCAAGGGCGAATCGTCGGAAGCCATTCCGATGGTCAAGTTAGACTGGGTTTTAGTAAGAAGAAGTTGAGAGAAAACAAATTAACAGAGCTTTGGCCCTAAATATCACATTATGCATACTTTTGCCCTTGTGAGACCCCCCTTTTATAGTGGAGATGAGCATACCTTTTTTCTAGGACTTCATGATAATGATTTGGTTCTCCTATAGGCCGCCCTGCAAAATGGCTAAGCTAGGCCCACCCTGCAAGCGGAAGTGTCAGATGGTATGGGTTGGGTTCATACGGATTTTGATCTAATCTCATTTAATACGATTAACTCGCCCAAAATACCACTTGATGTCTGTAAGTTTTCGATCAAATCGCATTTAATACGATTAACTCAGCCCAAATGCCACTTGATGTCTGTAAGATTTCGGTCAAATCGCATTTACTGTAGTGCGTAGCTTATCCTATCGCAATAAATGCGTCCTATGTGGTCGAGCTCCTTCCAAACATACCTTTCTAGCTCGAATTCCTCAGTCACTTTGAACGAAGGGCTCATGAGTGAAGTTATTGCTCGGCCATGTGGACCGTATCCCCTGTCTCTGCCCATTGTAGGCTGCATTGCTAGCCCCCAACCCTTGACTAGAAGTAGGCCTTAGTTAGCTTGGGTCGATTTAAGATTCGCTCCCCTTCAGTAATCCTACTAGGGTTTTTTTTTAAGGAGAGCAAAATGATATGAGAGTTGTATGTAGCGTTTCTCACCTCTGCCACATATGTCTGCTTTGTCTCACGCCTAGTTAATTTTTGTGTTAGATCCTTTTTCTTTATCATTTCTACATGTATAAATGGTTTATTTCTAGTTAGACACATTCAACCCAGTTAAAAAGATCCGAACCTAACATACATATTTTTTAGCTTTTCGAAGGGTACTCCATGTTGTGGGCATACGATTTCACAAATGACACCCATTATCCTAGTCATATAATGTGTTAGAGATGCACGTACACTGAACATTCATCATGCTTCGCACACGCTCTAACTTGGGAGAGTGTGTCTGTAAATCTATGACGTTATCCAAATGTCGTAGGTATACTTGATATGAATGATCAAGTACGTCGAGATCTGGCCGACTTGAGGAAAGAGGTCAGCCAGACTTCGTAGGTCGATATTTGCCTGATCTGAAGGGCGTGAGATCACACAAACTTGAGGCAAAATCAAGAAAACCTATAGGGCAAGATCAATTTTGACCAAAAGATTGGAGTGAAGCTGACCTAAAGGCTCAACTTGGACAATGGGTTGCTCGAATACTTCTCTCGTCAATTCGCAGGTTTAGATATATGCTTATCAGCTATATTTTTATTTAGATAAATAAGAGAGAAAATATAAATATTTAATTTATTCTATTTAGTTAACTTATATATGAAAAAAAAAAATCCTATATAATTTTAAGATATTAAACTTGCGTTAAAGAAATTGAATCTAATGCATTTTTTTCCCTGATCGGCTAGAATCTAATGCATTTGTGTCTTCACATTATTTCAGAAACAAATTAAACTGTCAAACAAATCAAACTATCACATCCAATAAATGCTTACAAAGTGCTTACTCAGTTGTCAATATATTATACTGAGGAACAAGATCAGTTGTCAATATATAATACTGAGGAACAAGATCAACGTAAGCTATTTATATTTTGACATCAAATTTAAAAAAGAGACATTTTGTTACGAGCAATGCCAATAAAACTACTATTTTGCTATTAGAAAGCACAACAAAAAGAAAGAGAAATGTTACACTCTCATAAATTAATGTGATTTTAAAAAATAGTCATCAGTCGTGGAAATTTCTACCTATTCCTAAATTAGCTTGACCCATACTTCGAAAGTTCTCATATGAAGAGTTGGGACACAAAGAACTTCAGGTGAGCTTTTGCAAAGCAAAGCCACACTTACGCACACGGCAGCAACGCCCACCATTGCAAGCATTGCCGGCCTGTAGATTCCCGGTGATGTTCTGCAACTGCTCCCATATGACATTTTCTCTTTGTGTACTTTGCAATTTTGATGTCTCCGAATTAGCTTCATTTCATTCCTCTCCGTATCAAAGCTACCAACTTTCGCCGACTTATGCCCGTCTACCAATTTTTGCTTGATCTTATTGTCAAGGTCGTATATTAAAAATCACGTCTTTTATTATTTTTAGTATTTAATTTTATTTATTAATAAAATTATTTTTTTATTTTTATGAGAATTTTAATGAGCAATGTATGCATTTCATTATTTATTTAATATCGTGCATGAATGTCTTTTATTCTACATAGTATTTAATATGGTGTGTAGAATTCGACTTATACACGGAAGACCAGATTTAAGATTCTTGTGGAAAATAAGTTTTTCGGTTCACAGTTAAGATGGAATTGGACAAACCATCAGAACAACTGTAGCGCAGAGTTTTAGTAAGCTTGTCCTGGTTACGGGGAACGAATAATAACGTCGCCTATTATTCCGATTAGACGTGCTAGTACACTTTGTATGTATTAAACTGGACCATGTTGGGATAATTAATTTTATACTTACTATATAAATTAATTTACACCCATGATTATTATGAGTGCTTATACTCTTAATACCAAAATAATTAATCATTTACATATATTTAATATTCGTTATTTTGATTTATTAAATGGGACGATCTTTTACGGGTTTATAATCTCGGTGAGTTGAATAACGGTATTAATTATATGGTGAATATTAATTAGTGAGGGAATTTATATGCCAAAAGATCGAGATTGACGATACCCCCTTAAAAAAGCTTATAAGTTTTGACTGAGCCAAACCTTAAAGGTAGATTTAATTATTTAACAGTCAAATAAGTTAAGCAGAATGTCTTAAAGAATTTATTTAAGAAGTCGATTAAATATAATTATTAGTAATTTAATTCAATCAACAGGTATCGAGAATCTTAATGTGGTGAGAATAAATAAGCATTTAATAATAAGAGTTCGAATATTTAATTTTGAAAATATGACTGGAAGTGCAATTATAATCTATTAGTGTAATAAATTATAATTAATGTTTTGTTAAATTGCTTCTAGGGTGAGGTGAATTTTTATAATTACATTAAAAGCCCAATTCATATTTACTCCACAGGTCCCTACTGTAGCATATTTATATGATGTTATGTAGCCCTAGCCACCATATATCATTATATACAGTTAGGGTTTCCACGTATTCCCTTGATGGCTATAGAGGGTTGTGAGGAGCACGTTCAAGGTAGCCCACACTACAGACGCGTTCTAGCATACAAAAATACAGCAGAAGGCTTGTATTTGGAGTTTCAACTTGAAGTCTACAACCGCAAAAAGTTTATAGACTAAAAGTTGTTACAGCAACCGAAATCAATCCTACCAGATTTCGTAAGGTATAACACTAATCTAACTTTGGGAATATATATCGGGTTTATTTTGATCGTTTGACATAAAAAAGTTTTAATCTGGAGATGATTTTGGTGTTTGCCCGTCTAATTTTTTTTATACTTAAATCATGTTCTTAATCAATGGATCTTAGCAGTATTACCTCGAACACTTAAATGCACAGGGGATGTCAACCATTACATGCCCATTTTCCAATTTCTGATCGACTTTCTTCTGGACCAGACAGGCGTAGGAATTGCACCCCCGGAGGGATGCATAATCATTGGGCGTCAATCCTGTATTATCACGACCACCTTTCCATGCTTCAATTCCCACCTAACAAGAACAAGAGAGAGAGAGAGAGAGAGAGAAACAAAATGGTTCACCCATTAAAGGGATGCATTTTGCATTTTGTAGCTCAAAAAACAACACTTCTATTACGATGAACCTTTTTTTATTGGGTCAAAATCTCGATTTTCCCAGTTGTCCTATACGATATTCTTAGCTAAACATCCCCTACCTATTAACTAAACCTGATTTTGTTAGTTATTGATCGAGTAAGTGGTTTTGATTATAATTTTGCTTCCTTTTATGGGTCATGCAGGGGCAAAGCAGCAACTATTGCACAAGCCTCGCAGACTGGAGAAACTGGCTAAGTTAGATCCTATTGAACTTGAAAAGAGAATGTCGGCAGAATAAGACGATAAAGATGGAAACGAAGAGATAGAAGAGGATGAGGAATGTAAAGAAGCTGCGTCACTATCATCGTATGGAGAAAAGACTGTTGATGGGCTTGTTAGAGTTGTTCTTAGCAAATTAGACTTCAATCTTGAAGGAATTGAGAAGAGAAAAAGATTATATATTTTTTGTGTATAAAAACTGTACAATATATGACCTATTTATAGGCGAGTAGGACTAAGCAAGAAAAAAAATACAATAAATACAGGGAATAAAATCAAATCAGAATATAATCAAATCATAATATAATCGTATATTCTAACATCTCCCCTCACACGCGAGATGACGAAGTCAACCGAAGTTTGGAGATAAGATCATGGAGGCAACCAGGAGGATGAGATTTTGTGAAAATATCGGAAAGTTGATCTTCAAAAGAGACAGATCGAAGATGTAGGGTGCCCTGCTGAAAGTGATGTTGGATGAAGTGACAGTCAATTTCAATATGTTTGGTGCGCTCATGAAAGACATCATTGTGAGCAATCTGGATGACGCTTCGAGTATCACAATAAAGAGGAGAACTAGTCGTCTGGAGTAAGAAACAGTAGCTTGTAGTGGAGCGACGATCGGTAGGATCTCTAGCCCAGTCAGCATCAGAATAAGAGCAGAGCTCAAGGGATGAGTGCGAAGAGAAGTGAAGACCATAAAACAAAGTCCCCTTGACATACCGTAAGATGCGTAGAACAGCAGCATAGTAAGTAGAGCGAGGAGCACTCATAAATTGACTAACCAGATGAACGGCATAGGAAATATCTCGATGGGTAACAGTGAGATAGATGAGACTACCAACTAGCTGTCTATACAAAGTACCATCTGGAAGAGATTCACCATTAGTGGCAAGCAACTTAACATTAGGCTCAAGCGGAGAAGGGCATGTTTTGCTGTCAGTCAAGCCTGCTTTAGAAAGCAGGTCAGACGCATACTTTGCCTAAGAAAGATAGTAAGCATCGAAACTAGATGTAACCTCAAGACCAAGAAAATAGTTAAGCTGCCCTAAGGCCTTCATCTCAAAATTCTTACTCAAAAAGTGCTGAAGATCTCGAATACCAGAGAGGTCGTCCCCTGTAATGAACATGTCATCAACATAGAGAAGAATAAGCATAATACCAACATTGGTGGTCCGGATAAAGAGTACAGAATCATAGACACTAGGAGCAAAGCCCTGCTGAGCAACAACACAATTGAATTTAGCAAACCAGGCTCGTGGAGCTTGTTTAAGGCCATAGAGAGCACGTCGAAGGCAACAAACGGTGTGAGGAGGATGGTCATAACCAGGTGGAGGATGCATATAAATTTCATCGGCAAGATCACCATTGAGAAATACATTTTTGACATCCATCTGAAATAGGTGCCAATGACGCACAGCAGCTACTGCAAGCAGAGATCGAACAGAGGTAAGACGGGCAAGAGAAGCAAAGGTCTCCTCATAGTCAATACCATACTCCTGGGAGAAATCCTTTGCAACAAGACGAGCTTTGTATCGTTCCACTAATCCATCTGACCGAATCTTGATTTTGTAGACCCACTTACAGCCAACTGCAGACTTCGCAGGAGGTAAATTCACTAGGTCCCAAGTATGAGTTTTGGTAAGAGCATCCAGTTCATCAGCTATAGCTTGCTACCACAGGGGGTCAGCACTAGCTTCACGATAACTGTGAGGTTCATGAAGAGTAGCAAGAGCATAATAACAATGATAAT
>JAULJZ010062491.1:0-13462 GCA_032270985.1 Heliamphora pulchella | reverse complement strand
GATCGGAATCGGTGCCCACACATCGTGATCGTCGTAGTGCGTCCGGGATATACGTGAGAAGGTTGCAAGGTCGTCTTTAACGTATTCGGAACTTCTTGAAACCTTTCGACAAGTTTCATAAAGGTAATAAACTATTAAGATTAATATAGTTCTCAGTTTTCATGAAAAGCGCATATGTCCTTTTTTCGGTCACGGCGTCGGTTCAAAATTTTTATTTCCGCTCCAATAAACACATAAACCAAAATGAGTCGACACAAAATTACTGAGGGTTCCTGCACTTTTTAGTGTCGATACCAAAGGCAATTCGAGTCGACACAAAAAGACCCTCCTGGAGAGCTAAAGAACAAAAAGAGTCGACACCAAATGTATGTGTTGACACCGTTGAGTTGGCCAAGGGTGCAGATATTTGAGTCGACACAAACGAAGATTTGAGTCGACCCAACCACTTAAATAACCAAGCCCTAGAAGATTTGTGTCGACCCAAAACCAATTGTGTCGGCACCTATGACAGAAATTCAAAATGCGTGGCTGAGTTCAACGGTTGGAGTTTTGGCATTTATTACTACCACCTACCTCCAACAGTCATGAATCTTCAAGAGCCTATATAAGGAGTTACTCTTCAGCATTTAAAACAACCAAAGACTTACATTTACTATTGTATTGCTTGAATTAAAGTCAAAATCTCTCAAGCTCTCATTTATTGTTCATTACTCCAGCTCTTGTATCTCATATCTTTACTTCTCATTTATTGCCAATCATTTTGTAAAGAGAGTGAGTGATACTCATTGTAAAACTTCATTTATTGTATTTAAGAGTGAGTCACCCTTCATCATTTGAGTGAGTGAGTAAATTTCATCAAAGAAGAACTCAAGAGAATAGAATAAAAATAGGAGCGTGTTTTTCGTAGGAATGTCTTGAAGTTGTAAAGGTTTTGAATGCACCCGTAAGCATTTTACTTTAGTGAAAATTCTCAAGGGGAGTCTTGGAGAGTGGACGTAGGCTTGGAAGAAGCTGAACTACTATAAATCTCGGTGTCCAGTTCAATTTCGCTATCCCTAACCTCTTTAATATTCGCATTGCTTTATTCCCTGACTATACTTGCTATAATTGTTTGTGATATTAAATGGTTTTTGAAAAGATTTTTAAAATTGTTATTATCATTTTAAAACCCAATTTACCTCCCCTCTTAGGTTGCCTAGAACTAACAGGGGGCAAGCTGCCAAGATCATTGATTTGAATACAAATTTTTTTATTAAAAAAAAAAGCTAGACAAACAATTGCCGAAACAGGCTCTAGATAAAAACTTTTTGTTGTCGAATGATCAAAATAAAACTCGTGCCACCGTAGTTAATTTAGATGAGTACCTTTTGGTCGTTTCTTCAACTACGAAATTTGATTCTTCGAGTTGAAGCTCTGAACAGACCTTCTATTGTATTTTCGATGCGATTCCTGAACGTAGTGTAGGCTACAATCCTTCGAGAACTGGTACCGACAGAACCTTATCAATCTTAGTCTTGAAAGACAATAATCGAAATTGGTTCAGTCTACCCACATATTTATAGGTTACAATAGGGACCTGTAGAGTAATTATGATATAGACTCCTAGTGTGACTTAGATACCTTTCCAGTGGTTTCTGCAAATATGCAAACCTCTCAGCAATTTATGCAATTATGAAAACCTTGCAACAATTTCTGTAATTTCATAAAATACTAAATTACAATTTATACCACTAAAGAACTATAACTGCACTTTTAGTCATAATCTCAAGACCAATTGCATTGAGTTCTTGTAATTAAATTCTTAATTCATCTCCTCACGTTAAGATTTTCGATACCCGCCAATTAAATTTAATTACTAACAATTTAATTTAATTGGCTTCTTAAAATTTCTTAAACCCTTCCACTTAACTTATTTACCGATCGGATAATTAAATCCACCCGTAGAGTTTGGCCCGGTCAAAACTTATAAATTTTCTTAAGAGAGTATCATCAATCCCGAACAATCGGGACGTGGATTCCGTCAATAATTAATATTCACTATATAATTAATACTACTATCTAACTCACCGAGATTATCGACCCATAAAAGGTCGCACCTTTTAATGAATTAAAATAACGAATATTAAATATACGCAAATAATAATTATTTCAAAACTAAAAGTATAAGAACTTACAATAACTTTGGGGTATGAATTAATTTATATAATCAGTTTAAAATTAATTATCCCAATGTAGTCTTATTCAATACATATAAACTGTACTAGCACAGAGAGTCGGAATAATAGATGACGCTATTGTCTGTTTTTCGTAACCAGGACAGGCCTACTAAAACTCGGTACTACAGCCGTACCAATGGTTTGTTTAATTCCATCTAAACTGTGAGCCGTAAACTTATATTCTGTAAGAACATATAATCTGGTCTTTTGTGTGCAAGCCTAACATGTGTATCATGTGAAGATGGAAATTGTAAAGATATTGCTACGTTGAAACTAGAAATGATAGTTTCTATTTTGTTTTGGATCATATACATAAATTCTTGAAAACTCTCAGTCTTTGAGAAAAACCTTTGTATCGAGAAAAACCTTTATAAGATTTATGATATTTTGAAAAGATGTAAATGAGAGTTTTGAGCTTTAATGTTTGAAGTTAGCACAGATTTAATGTTTAAAGGCAGTATTGACATGTGGTCAAGGTAGCCTTAAATGAATTTCATGTTTTGAGTTGATAGAGGTAAAGGAGTACCAGAACAGGGGAATTACTGGTATACTCTCAGGTTGAGGAGCGGTTGAGCGGAGGGAGGTCTCGCTCGAGTGACCATGAGGCTGAAAGTTGAAATGGCTCTCTAGCACCTGACCGCTCGAACGGTGGGCGATCCGCTCGAGCAGACTAGGTTGCTCCGTTGCGAACCTTTGCTTTACAAAAGTGAATTTGTTTATTCAAAGCTTGTCTTATAGCCTTTAAAATTTTTTTAATTAAAATGCTTTCCCTAAGACTATGATTTTAAGATGTTACTCCCTTTTTAAAACTAAGATCCTACTCTTATCCTCACACCAAGTTTTGAACCCAAATCGATGATTTTGATTAAAGATTTGTTTTTGTTGAACTTTCTATATCTGACCGTTTGGGGTTGGTTCGCGGGCCCTTGGGTTCAGGGTGTGACATTATCTATACTACAAGTGATGCCTTAACTTCTTAAAATGTTCCTCTAGTCCCGAGCTTGGTAAACAATGTCATAGGAAACCAAAACTTTCTGTCGGTCTTCAAGTGGTATGGGGAGGGCCATGTCATATGTTTTGATTATCATAATCTATTCCGGTAAGAACTTCACAACATTAAGTCTTCTGACATCAACTTGATGAGATTAAGTTACTAAAAAATTTGATAGACCAGCATTCGTTATGAAAAAATCCCTTTTGTAAACTGATTTGCACTAATTGATTTAAATCAAAGGAGTCAATCGCCACAAACAATTAAATAATCACATAAACAAGAAATAAAGCAAACAAAATAGCACACGAGACACGACAATTTTTACGTGAAAAAGCCCAAATTGGGTGAAAATCACGAGACCAATCCAAGTCCAGAAATCATCAAACACCATAAAAACGTCAGTTATAAGAAATCTTAGAAACCCCCGTTGAATCCACAACCTATGGTAGTAAGCTTATCCTTGCCGAATCTCCATACACCAACTTTGTGTTTGACTGTCGCTGGCTGCCGTTGAATAACTTGGGAGGCTCTCTGGCAGCTATGAATTATAACTATAATCAAGGAGGCACCAACTATGAAGCCCTACTTGCTTATTTATAACATACACCAAAAACGTTAGTTGTTAATTGCTCATTAAAGTGTGCATGCATGTGTACGGACCACTCAATCGGTCTTTTAACTGCTTGATTGGTCAAGTCAATGTTGCAACAGTTTGTTGCAGAATATGAGATACCGAGAGCTATTGTTGACCGCTCGATCGGTTAGTCGAACGGTTGATACTGCTTGTAGCTTTTCGATGCTTTCTGCTTTTGTTTCGCTAAACTGCAATAAATAATCTTAACTCTAAAGAACAAGTGTCAAAATATCAAAGAATAAAATATAAATAATTTATAAAAAAAATTGTCACATATTTGCCAAAGTAAGACGAATAAGGCTAAAGCCAAAAATTCTTAACAATCTCTTCATTTGGAAATTCTGTGACAAAACTCTACAAGTCAACTTATCCAATAAACTAAGTCAACAAAAAACAACTAACTAAACAAACAAGCGATAAAAAAAAAAAACTGACACTACACAAAAAAAAAAAAAAACTTTCCCACAAATTAAACTTCCCCTCTTAACTCAAAAATAAACTAAAAAGAATAAACTCTCAAAAAAAGCTAACTCTCCCCGTCACTTCCTCCTAACCAGGCATCTATATTTATCTCTCCTTTTTTATCACGAATTGACAAACAGACAAAAAAATAAAAAATAAAAAGCAAACAAATCTTTTTGAGTAGGGAACTAAATTAAAAAATAAGTACTAGACCCATGCACATTTTTATACACTTAAAATCAAAAAGTCTAACCAAATTGATCAAAATACACACAGCCTCTCAAAATAACCTATGTTCATATATGGAGGAACAAAAATAAAGTAGATTCTATATGAAAACAGAGAGTGTGTGTGTGTGTGTGTGTGTGTAACTTGACACAATTCCAGACTCCAAGATCAAATCATATATGAGATCTATATGGTTGAGTCACATTTATTAATCAAAAATCAAGAATGTGACAAAGTCAAACCAGATTTGATCCAATTCACTTTATAGAATAACTCCCCTTCAACTAAATACTGCATATTTTTTTCTTTTCTTTTTCCTTTTCTCTTTCTTTTATTTTTCTTGTCATGATTTCATTGGCAGCTTTCACACTAGTACGAACGAAAAAGTAAAGTTCACATAAGTAGCCATTTTCTCAAGTTAAATATACAGAGACAAAAGACGATGAGAGCTTAAACATTAGTTTCAAATTGATCGCCGCTATAAGGTCATTTTTTGAAAACTTTAAAAAACTGAAAAATAAGTAAGACTCATAAATAAATTCGATCCCAAGTTCGGAGGATACCTGCATCTATCGGCGTTCAAGTGGTGCACATAATAGATTTATCTCTGAAAATGTTCCATCCACTATGAACTAGATTATTCAAAAATTAATTTAGTATTTAATCTCAAAACCTAAGTTGTGGAACTTCAGCCAAATATAAAATAATGCACATAAAATGTATTCAACCCTTAATAAAGTCCCCGACAATTTTTTTTTCTTTTTATAAATAAAAGACACTCTAAAAAAAATTCAAACAAACAACCCATAAATAAAAAAAAAAAAATGACATGACCAAAAAAAATTAAGGACTACGACGAGCTAAAAAGCTGTCTAGATCACTTTTTTTACCCAAACTTTTTTGATTTTCAAAGGCACAGATTCTATGATAGAAATTGTCACGTTCTGGCACCAGGGTCACGTAAAACACCTACAACCAACCATACTAAGCTGAAAAGCAACACCCAACCCAATGTTTTACTCTCAAGATACAAGACATATATGCAATAAATATAATCGCTAACAGGCATACAAAATAGGGTTCCAACACCATAAATATGTAAAACATACATAGTCCAAAAGAAACAAAAAGGAAGACTATAGGTCTTCTGCCCCCAGCCGGCTCTTCCCGATCAACCTGCGTGATCGAACGCACCTGAAAAATATTTCAAATCCTACATCGTAAGCCAAAGCTGTGAGATCCAGACCCATTCTGTTTTTGGCATTTTTTGACGCGTGTTTGTCGTTTTCGTTACAACATGTTTATATATGTTTTTATGCATGTTCGAGCTTAGAAATCCATGTTGGGTTGGATACCGGGGCCGTTGGGCGTTGTGGTGTGAATTTAAAAAAAAAGATATTTTCGTGATCTATAAATATCTTGCGTTAGATATTTTTACAAGATATTTTCAAAACTTACAAGCTAAGTTTCTTCTTTTTCTCTCCGCCTTCTGTCTAACTTCTCAGGGGCCCGGAGCTCGATTTTCGACGATTCAACAGCTGATCCTTACTTTTGGCACGGTGGGCTACGCCTCCATCTAGACAGAATTTTATTCTGGCAAAGTTTATTTTTGCACGTGGATCGAGGCATCGAGCTTTTGGCACAATGAGGTAGGATCCTAGACAATGTTGTCTTTAAAGAGTGCTACGTGCAATTATATATGTTTTTCTTTTTAAAAATGCATAAAAAGTTGGTTTATGTTTTGATAAACTAGGTTTTGGTTTAAAAGACGTTTTTGGTTGATTTTGGTTGGATGGAATCGGGTTTGGAGTGTTCCTTTCGAGGTTTTGTGGTAGTTCCGGGTTTGGGTACATCTGAGGGTGTTGAGAACGTGTTTGGAGGCTTTGATTTGAGGTTGAGATGGTGGTTTGTGATTGTTTGAGAGTTTTGGGGCTTGAAACTCAAAACAGGAAAAATCTGGATTTTTCTCTAGTGCCTGCTCGCTCGAGCTCCCAATGTTTGCTCGAGTGGATTGGCTGCGCAGGGCCATTTTCTTTTGATCATATCTCCCTCATTTGGACTCGAAAATGGGTCATTTTTGTACTTAAATTGAAGCCCCAAAAGTCTTCTTTCTAATGACACTGCTCTCACAATAAAGTTCTTTTTTTGTAGAAAAAGTTATGAACAAAAGAGTGAGGGTATGTCAAAATTTTTTAACCATTTTTCACCTGTTTTTGGCCGAATATTTTGGAAAAGGCTATTTTTTATCCTTATTGGAACTTTTTATCAAATTTCTTGTTCCTTGGGACTTTGTTTGTGGGTGTTTCACGTGTCCCGGGTGTCGGGGCGTGACAGTGATGGTTGGCAAGTTGCGCTACGTGCCGTTATATACTTTTTCACCGGTTGAAATGCTTTATATATCATGTTTTGTGTTCACAGTGACAGTGACTGTAGGTTGACCTTGAGGTGCCCAGAGGTGGTTGTTGACAAGACGCTTCTGTTTTGTCTTTGTTAGGTTATTATACCCTTTTTGTATATGTTTCATGTTGGGATATAACATGTTGTAAAGCATATCTATTTCTTATGGTCGTGGGCCGATGTATACATGTTTTATGCTTTCAAGAGAACCATGGGCTAGTTATTATTTTTCGTAATTTCTCTCTACATTTTTCGTTGCTGGGTTGAACGGTTTACAAACGGAGTTTTCAAATGGTTTATGCTTCTTTCAAACTCTTGTACTTCGAGGACGATTTTGGAACGGCCTAAGCTTCTTTTAAAACGAAAAGATTTTCTTATCCAAAATATGTATTTTGTTTTTCTTAAAGGCTTGGCTTATGGAACCAAAATCGCAGTGTTTTGGGCTACTCTTTTAAATCAAATAAACCCTTGGGATTATGTTTTTACAAAGGTTCTAGCCTCGTTTGGGCTTTATAGTTTTCATCCATTTGTGTTGGGCGGTTTTGGTGGTTGTTCGTAGGCTTTTCGCGTGACCCGGAGGTTGGGGCATGACAAAAACTCAACAGAAACTAGGCAAATATGAAATAAAAGATAAGCATGCTAGCAAAGTAATATGTATGTAACGATTTGCACGAGTCTCAAAAACAAGTTTTACATGACCAAAATATAAATCGAAAAGATATGAGATTTTCGACTCACACGAGCCTTAGAAGAAAACAGTTTGATATATATATATATATATATATATATATATATATAGAGCAATGCCTCACATACAATCATCGACTCTCACGAGCCCCACACATAACACCTGTAACCCACACTATGCAACACATGTATCCACACAACCCAACACATGCAACCCTCACGACTCACACAACCCACGCAACATATGCGACACATACAGCACGAGTCTCAAAAACAAGTTTTATATGACCAAAATATAAAGTGAAAAGATATGAGATTTTCGACTCACACAAGCTTTAGAAGAAAATAGTTTGATATATATATATATATATATATATGTATATATATATATATATATGTATTACAATGCCTCACATGCAATCATCCACTCTCACGAGCCGCGCACAACACTTGTAACCCAAACTATGCTACACATGCATCCACACAACTCAACACATGCAACCCTCACGACTTACACAACCCACGCAGCACACGCTACACCCGTAACCTGCACAACACATCACATGCAACCCAATATGCAGTTTTCGACACTCTTTCATGCCTCAAAACGATTTTCATGATTCACATGCAATCCATGCCATGCATCTTCTCGGGCTTCCACCGAAGGACTGCAGCCCCATCTAATGCATCTTCTCAGGTTTTTATCGAAGGATCGCAGCCCCATCTAATGCATTGTTAACCATAGCTTACATATACAACACAAGTAACCTACGCAACTCACTCAACACATGCATAAATAGAACCAGAGTTAGTATGCACAAAACCACGTACAACACTACGTTTTACATAACAACATCACATGCCACACAACTCAACATCCACTAACCCAAATGACCAACAACCATCCAAACAAAACTCAACCCTGAAGTCTAGCCCCAAACCTTTAAACCCCCAATTTTCACATACGTTTTCACAAAACACCATATTTTCCAAAACCTGCCCTTTAGAAAAGACTCAAAGACCCAAACACGACACGCACCGAACGATGCATAAACACCATGCACACAATCATGCACCAACACCTCGTACCCAACCATGCACCAACACCTCGCACCAAGTCATGCACCAACACCTCGCATCTAACCCACGTCACCCCCAAGGATGACAACGAAACACAAACAAACCCCCAAGGCCACAACACGACCTCCCAAAGCAACAAAATAGCCCCAACAACACATTCGTCGACTGAACCCCTTAATTTAGTTGACCGAAAAGCTACTGGAAAAATACAAAAAAAACCTAAACCCAGGTCAGTCGATTGAATCATCAACCCCAGTCGACTGGAACACCCTACTGTCGTCCTAGTCAACTGAACCACCCAGTCCAGTCGACTGGATCACCCTACTGTCGTCCTAGTCAACTGAACCACCCAGTCCAGTCGACTGGATCACCCTACTGTCGTCCTAGTCAACTGAACCACCCAGTCCAGTCGAATGGACCACCGCGGAAACAAAACCCTAGCTATGGGAATAGCCTTTTCAACACCAAAATCGAAGCAGCCAAACTCTGTTTTGATACCCTCGGACATACACAAGCCCAAAACCACAAAGAAACACCGAAAGAAATGCCTTAAAACCCGTTTTATCCAACCGAAAACAACCAAAAATGATTTTGAACCAAAACCCTAGTTTTCAAAATATAATTCGATTTTTTATGCATTTTTAAATGGTAAAAACACATACGATTACATGTAACACCCTTTTAAGACATGAGAGTCTAGGATCCTACCTCATTGAGTCAAAAATTTGAAGCTCAAAACGCAGGCCAAAAATGGACTTCGTCGAAACGAAATTTCGTCCGGATGAATGCGTAGCCCACAATGATGATACTAAGGATCCGCTATCTGATTGTCAAAAACTAAGACTCGGGCCCCCCGAAAACTAGAGAGAAGGTAGAGGTTTTGGTGTGTTTCCAAAGCTTGAGAGAGAAAAATATCTGAATAAATATCTAAGGCTAGATATTTATAGGCTCACGAAAATATCTTTTTTTTTTTGAAAACTTCGCACCACAACGCCCAACGGCCCCAGCATCCAACCCAACATGCATTTCTAAGCCCGAACATGCATAAAACGCATATAAACATGCAACTATAAAATGATACACAACGCGTCGAAAAACACCAAAAAGAAAATGGGTCAAGGTCTCACAACTCTACCCCTCTTAAAGGAATTTTGTCCTCGAAATTCACCACAAGGTCAAAAGAAAACAACCCCGTCTATCGCAATCGACACAGGCACGGAAGGCGGTCAGCCAAACCACTCCTAAGATACGGTCAAACATGGTCATGTGCACAACGGTCAACTACCTAAAGACACAGGATTTACCAACTCGTCCCAACGCCACATGCTCACCAACTGATGTCCTCACACCCAACAACTTCAATGCATCAATCGGTCCTTGGAGAGCATTTGCATCCCCAACATCAGGGATTGGCATATCCCCTTAGCCTAAACCACTGCCACGGCCTCGAACTCTCCGCACAAACATCACGTCTATATAAAAGGAACACAGAACGTAAGGTACAGCACATCACATGAACATAAACACTAATCACCTAATCATGTTAACACGTAGCCACATACGTTCATGCTAAACAAACTCCACTTACAAAGGAGAAACGACAAGAGTGACGCATCCATTTGGATAACTTGGTTAGATTCCTTGCCAGAAAATACGTCGACAAAACGCATTTCTAACTCAGCTTCTAAGCTTGTTAACCCAAACGCCTGAAGGCAAGACTAATCAATCCTAAGGCTCAACCCCCATGCTTACATATACACAACATCCATATACTCAACACGCTAACACGTTCACGTTATCAAAACATCTAGAGACATACAATCAAGCACACATGTGAGACCCTAATTCGTTTTCTTTTTTCGGCGTTTTCGGACGCGCGTTACGTGTTTTCTTTCGAGCATGTTTTTACTGCTTTTGATGCATGATTGGGCTGAGATATGCATGCGGGGTAGGTTCTCAGGGTAGTGGGCCATTGTGGCGCGATTCTCAAAAAATTTCAAAAAAAGATATTTTGGAGGCCTATAAATATCTGGAGTTAGATATTTTTATAAAGATATTTTTTAAAACTTCTCCAGTAAGCTTCTCGTTTTCTCTCTACCTTTTCTCTAAGTTCTCGGGGGCCTGGGGCTTAGTTTTCAACGATCTAACGGCGGATCCTTACTTTTGGCACAGTGGGCTACGCAACCATCCGGTCAGATTTTGATTCCAGAGAAGCTCGATTTTGCACGTGGTTTGAGGCATCGAGTTTTGAACTCACCGAGGTAGGATTCTAAACCCTACTACTGTATAAGGGTGCTGTGGGTAAATGTGTGTGTTTTTAACTGTTAGATCTTGGTAGATCTGAAATTCTATGAAAGTTAGTTTTTGGGTTAAAAATCGGGTTTTTGTTGGTTCTGGTGGATGGAATCGTATTTTGAGAGTTTCCTTTGTGGTTTTGAGGTTAGGCTTGGGCATGTGGATGTCCGAGGGTGTTGTACGGAGATTTGGAGGCTTCGATTCAGGGTTTGGAGGTGGAACCCGTAGCTCGAAATCAGTTTCTAGGTGGGTTCAGTCGACTGAACTCATATGTTTAGTCAACTGGATTGATGTTTTTGAGGTTCAGTCGACTGGACCTCAAGGGTCAGTCGACTGGACAGTGCTTCTGGGCATTTTGGCCATTTCCAGTAGGTTTTTCAGTCGACTGGGGGTTGGGTCCAGTCGATTGAATTCTGGACTGTTTGTTGGTGGTTTTTGGTTGGTTCCTTGGTTTCTGATTGGTGTTCTATGGTATTCGATTGATTAATTTATGGAAATTACTTGATTTAAATACATATGGATTCCTTTTTGGATTCGGTTGGTTATGTGGTGGTTTTGGGGGTCGTGTCATGACCTCGGGTGTGCGTTTGAGTGTCGCCCTCGTGGGTGATGTGCATGGTAGATGCGGTTTGTGATGCACGGTTGGGTGCGTGATTTGCTGTGGGTTTTGTGTTGGCACGGGTGAGCGTCGTGGGCCTGTGATGGTTGTGTTGGGCGTGCTTGGGCCAGTGGTGGTCGTGTAGGTTGTTCCGTGGGTGGATGTCGGTTACGTGACGGGTGGCGTCGTGATGTGGATTTACATGGTTATATGCTTTAATTCCTAGTTTAGGTTTGCATATGTGTATGAAATGGATTAGATGAATCTGTAATCCAATAGATGTAAAATCTTAGTTGTTGATGCACGTGTGTGTGAGTGTGGGTGTACGAGGTAGGCTGCGAAAGCCGGTGTATTTGGGGCTGCGGTCCTTCGGTGAAAGTCTAAGAAGATGTATTAGTTAGGGCTGCGATCCTACGATGAAAGTCCGTGAAGATATGTGTTGCATTGGATTCGGTAGCGACCCGTCGGTGAAAGTCCGAGAAGACGCTGTGATTGGGTGACGGCCCGTCGGTGAAAGTCCGAGAAGATTCATGGATTATATGAACTTCATATTGGGACGGATAGACAAATTTTATTAAAATTGTATTTTCGGCCTACGGGAGTCGAAATACTGTATTAACGACCTACGTGAGTCGTAATACTCGAAACGTTTTCAGGGCTCTGATGAGTCGAAAAATGGTTTTTATCCTCGCTTTCCCATTGCATGTGAAAAAGATTTTCTGGCTCTGGTGAGTCGTGATCTAAAATGGTTTTCAAACTGTTTATACTGGCTTGAAAAATAGTCAAAAATTGTACTTCGTTTATCGAGCATGTTTAGCTTATACTGCATGTGTTGTTTAGAATCTGCTGAGATTTGGCTCACAGTGTGGGATTTTCTTTTCTTCAGGTACCGGTCACTAAGGTTGATCTGCAGGTGCTGAAGAGGTGGAAGAGATGTAGTCTTCATTTTTTTCTAGTTTTGTTACATATATGTTGTAACATGTTTTTCGGGCGTTGGAGCCGTGTAATGTTGCCGTTTGGCGTTTATATACAATGCATGTATGGTTTATTTTGAGAGTATATTCTCGGGTTAGGTATCTTATACGGTTGTTTATGGGTGTTTCACGTGGCGCAGAGTTTGGGGCGTGACAAATTGGTATAAGATCTCTGGGTTCGAATACCTATGAGCCGTGGGAAGAGGTTGCATCACCGTGTGAGGTTGATTGCGTGTGCTTGATTGCATGTGTTTACACGCTTTGATAACATGATCGTGTCAGCATGTTAGATATGTGGACAATGTGTTTATGTGAGCATGGGGGTTGAATCTTAGGAGTGATAGTCTTGCCTTTGGGCATTTGGATTACAAACTTGGGAGCCAAGTTCGAAACGCGTTTAGCTGACGTGATTTCTATCAGGGAATCTGAGTAGGTTATCCAGATTGACGAGTCATTCTTGTGGGTTCTCCTCATTATATGTGGAGTTATTTAGCATGAACCTATGTGGCTATGTGATGGCATGCTAAGTGTTTTGCATTTATGTTCATACGATGTCTTATGTCTTATATATTGCTTTGCTTTCATATAGACGCGATGTTGGCGAGGAGAGGGCGAGACCGTGGTCGAGGCCGTGGCCATGTTGCCCAAGGAGATATTCTTATCCCTGATGCTGGGGATGCTAATGCTCCCCAGGGACCGATCGACGCGACGGAGTTGTTGCGTGTGCTGGTTGGTTTATCCAGCAGCTGGTTGCTAGGGGTAAGCCTATTAGGGAGAGGGTACCTGAGGCGAGGGCTACAGTTGCGATGCGAGAGTTCATGTGCATGGATCCACCTACCTTTGCAGGAGATCCCGATCCTCTTCTGGCGACAGAGTGGTTGGAGTTGACGACTCGGA
>JAULJZ010062481.1:0-13462 GCA_032270985.1 Heliamphora pulchella | reverse complement strand
AAAATTATCATTTTTATACACTAATTACTCACAAAGTTCATATAAAGTCTATATACTCAAGTTTCACAAAATAACACGTCATGCGTACACTTAGCAAATTTTAGGTAAATGTTTAATTGCTAGTTTTTAAGTTGCGACAGTGTTTTGAAGTACTTAGACATTGATTTAATTTCTAAAATTTGAACACCAATTAGATAAAAATATTTCTTACAACTTTAATATTTAACACTAAGGTCAGATTCTAGGGCAAAGCAGTCATTTATTTTATTTAAGTGAAAACCATTCAGCATTTTATAGAGAAAAACACAGAATTTGAATTTCTGTTGACCACGGTTTTGGGGCATCAATTTAAGGGTTATGGCTCTTATTTGTGGGGAGGTTTTAGTTTAAGGTGTCCCTTACAAGTTTCATGTTTTGTGTTAGGGCAAGTTGTTTAGAAAAGTTTGAGATTTTGATCAATTTATAGAAAGGGTTCAGTCAAACTAAAAAGAGTGCAGAACAAATTTTCAACATAGAATGCTCAAAACTTTTGGGGTACTATCCGAGGTTATTTTGGGCTGATATTTGCTCAGTATTTAGATTAATATGTTAACTACATTTTTCATGTTTACTACTTTTGAATTTGGTCATTAAAAACTTAGGTTTTTCGTTTCACAAAAAGGTGTGACAGAGAGCTCTGTCAGTCACTAAAACACAATAATGACTTCGGAGAATATTTTGACCCATCAAGACTTCATATTGTTGGTTCATTTTTGGTGTACAGTAAGATAAATATGTCCTCTACAGGTTTTATGTTTTGACCAAAGCTCGGTTCTCACTCTAACTTAGGATTTTTATGTCTGCAACTCAAAGTGGTCAAGATCTGACACTCTTTGGTAAAAAAGACATATCTAGAGTTCTACCAAACAAAATCACTTCAAACCAATTTGTTATGAAAGAGAACTCAAAGAGCTAGGTCTGGACATAAAAATCACTTTAAGAACATGTTTCTAAAATTAGTTATGATGTTTTAAAGTTGGTGGCAGAATGTTGGTTAGCCCAGAAAATTAGGTTACCTAGGGTTTTGGTTGCTTAGCTCATATTGTGTGTATTTTTTTTGTGTTTTCTTCGCATGCATGTCTTATACTCATACAAACCAAAATTCCAGAACATACTCAAGTCATAAAACTCAAAAATATACACATGCAAGTATATGTAAAACTTGATCATACTCAATCAGTCCACTATTCATGTCTACGACGCCTTTTTGGGTTATTCTTTATTTATTATATTTAGGGTTGATTATAGAGATGGATTGAGGGCTATTTCATAAGAGTATATCAGAAGATTTTAGGGAATTTAATTACCTTGTTTGATACTCAAGATATTGTAGGGAGTATGGACTTGGCTTTTATACTCACACCTTAAACTTTTCTTCCTTCTTCTTATTTCCTTCTTTCTTCTTCTCTCCTTCTTTAAAAATACTTAGAAAATTTTTGTGGTCTCTCTCTCTCACCCTCTTAGCCGAATTTGCATGTAGAGAATAGGAGGCTTAGTGTGTTTTTATACAAAAATTGAAATGGAGGGATAATTATTGCATGAAATTTTAATTTTTAATTTTTCTTGGTTCCTATTGGTTGCATGGGGTGGAGGGTGCTATTTGAGAAATTATATTTCAGATTTTTGCAGGTGGAGTTTGGCTGGGGTCTGTTTGGGCAGACCAAAAGCTGATTTTCCATTATTATGGGGATTAAATTGAGTTTTGGTATCATTTTGTGAAAGAAAATGCATAAAATATTAATTTTATATATCTTTTTGGTATCTAAACCTACTAAAACCTATTATATTAATGTATTTATAATTAATTTAGTTTTCTCATGATTTATCATAATTTTGATAGTGTGGCGCCGAAATTTTGAAATTTTTTGGAAAATGGTTAAAAATAAAGGAATTCAAAAATATTTGAAAAATCTTTTAACATCTTGAAAATCAAATTTCAAAAAATCATTTTTGTTAAAAATAGAGTCGTCACTTAGTTTTTGAAAAAACTAAGAAAAACAAAGATGGCTGCGAATTTTTAAAACGTTTAGCCAGAGAAAAATAGTTCGGGGGCTAAGGTACGAATTGGGAAAGGTGTTAGGCACCCCGTTCGCCCAACTGTAAGGTTGGTCTCTACTAATCATCATTGGTTCTTTAATAAGATTTCTCAAAAGTATGCAAATAAAGAAAGTTAAGATAAAGAGGGAACATCCAAAATCAAATAATGAAAGTACATAATGTATATAGAATGCCAAATAGAACAAGTATTAAAAGAAAAATCATAAATCCTATGACATGCAATTTCTAATTAAATGATACATAGAACAAATCCGCATGCAATATTTTTTGAACAACGTAAAGTAGCATGATTTCAAATAAAAGTTACTAAAATTACCTAAACATGAATTGCTAACAAAACAAGCTAAACAATTCTAAGCATAACACTAAACTAACATATAAAACATACATATTTTTAAATTATCAAAAGTATAACCAAAATAAAAGCATACAAAAATCCAAAAAAAAAGGCTTATCTAATGTATTAATGTAATAAGAGAATATTTTGAAATTTTAATTTGAAAGAAAAAGAAATAAAGGAAAATCTTACAAAAAAAAATAAGTAAAAATAATAAGGTTTAGAAAATGCTATTAATAAAAGAAAATTTAACTATTTTTATTTTATATTTTTAAAAAAATAAAAGAAAAAGTAAACAAGAGAGAAGAAAATAAAATTTAGCTTAAAAGATTTTTTATGATTTTTTTTTGGTTCAATATTATAAAGGAAAAATAATGCTAACATTAAAAAGAAAAAAAAAGAAAAATAAGGCAAGAAAGAAAAAGAAAATGGAACATTAGCATTAAAGGGAAGAAAAAGAAATGGAGCATTAAAAGTAAAGTTATATTACAAGAAAAAGAAAAGAAGGAAAATATTAACATTAAAGATTTAACTAATATCAAAAGAAAAAGAAATAAGATACTAGCAATAGAAACACTAAATTAACATTCAAAAGAAAAATTAGTATTAGATGGGTGCAATATTGACAATTGCAACCATTTTTATGTAAGTGTTTGTATTATAACAATAACGATATTATTTAGTCGTATCGTCAAATTATGTTAGCACTAATTTAATGAATTACAAAACTTAAGATAAGTAAACAAACAAATAAAACAAGTAAAATAAGCTAAAACTTGAATTTGAACACAAATGTAACAACTATATAAGCAATGCAAGAATGTAATTAAAATGAAACGATCAAATTAACCTGGTCACTCCAAAGAGGTAGGAAATGGAGTTAGAAGGACCAGGGATCCAAGCAAAATACCAGGATCGCTAAGGAATCCTTGAGTCGGGGAATGACAATTCGATTCTCGGGCGATGATCCAAGCTAGGATTTTAGAACTTCGGTATTGGGGGTTCGACTCTCGGTATTTCAGCAAGGTTTCGGCGTCGGGGCTCGGATTGCTCGGCGACTCGGTAAAGCTTTTCTCACTAAACCTCTCTATCTAATTCTCCCCCAAAAATGTACTCTAGGGTATGGTATTTATAGATTTCTTCAACCAATGAGATGCTGGCACGTTTTGGGACACGTCAGGCCATTTGGAGTTAGCAGTCGCCAGGTTATGAGTTGGCGGTCGCTATGTTTGAAAATGTTCCATAATGTTCTATTGGCGGTCGTCACAATACAAGCTGGCGGTCGCCATGTTGGAGGTGGCAGCCGCCACTTTTGGCTAGGGTTTCCAAAAGGTTCTATTGGTGGTTGTTGCAATGAACATGGTGGTCGCCACATTTGGAATAACTTGCATAGCAAGTTAATGGTGGTTCAACATAATTTCATTGGTTTAAATGTTTTTGATGATTGGGTTCAATATGGAGTTTGGATCATTTTCTGAGAATCGTACTGAGACTCCGTTTTAATTGTTTGCATCATCGGATTTACCTAAGATTAGGCGGGGTCAAATTGGGGTATCTACAAATAGCAATCAATTAAATAGGTGTAGACTTTTAAGCGAAATTAAGCTAGTTTGACTAGAATTGACTTTTTAACTTATTTATTGTGTAGAGATTTTAAATAATTATTTGTTTACTTTTATTAACCTATATTATTATATTATTATGTATATTACATGTATAAAAAGTATTAGACCATAATAATA
Organism: Heliamphora pulchella; assembly: GCA_032270985.1. Lineage (NCBI taxonomy): Eukaryota > Viridiplantae > Streptophyta > Magnoliopsida > Ericales > Sarraceniaceae > Heliamphora > Heliamphora pulchella. The sequence continues at coordinate 9,286 of JAULJZ010062481.1, read as the reverse complement.
CTTAATTTATACATCTTTTTCTCATTTTTTCTCACTTTTTACTGTATTAAGGGCAAAATGGTCATTTTACCCTAATTATGGAAAATTTTGATTTTTAATTTTTAATTTTATGTTATTTACCTAATTTAAGCTGTCCCGAAACTTTTTTGATTATTAGAGTTTTGTCTCTGAGTATTTGGTCTTTTTAGAATTTTTCGGGTCAAATTAGGGTTTTTAGGTTGAGTTAGGATTTTTCTCGTTCATGCATCGCCCTAAGTTCTCATTGTGTATTCATCACTAATACTAGGGTTTGAGCCGGGTTAGTACAATCTAGGTGGTTACTACTAGGGTTCGGACCAGGGTATTACAATCTATCCCCTTAAATTTCGTCCTCAAAATTTCACGCGAAAGGTTGTAAATGATTACTTGCATCTCTTCTCTTCGAAGTTGTGTCCTTGAGTTGTTCGCTATTGAGGGTGTGGACAAGGTCGGATTTATACGTTCAACATTTTGGGGAAAATGGTTATTTAATCTTACTAATTTCTTAAACCGATCACTACGAAATTTTCAATGATCACGTCGCATACTTGTGGCACGAGAATTGTTTGACTAGTGCTAACCTAAAAGCCTTCGTCCTTCAAGCGTATCTTTTCTCGAGATAATGCAACAAGTTTATTTAACGTATATCTTAGAGTTCGCAAATTCGGGTGTACCTCCAGCCATCAACGAATACTTATTTTCTCCTGGGAATGTGAGCTTTCTGTCCATTGATTCTCTTGTTGGTCAAGCTGTATCATCCTTCCCAAATCGCCCATTCTCTTTTTACGAATATTGTAGTTTCTTTCCCATGGTAGCGAACATTCAAACTTTTTATGTCTGAAATTATTACAATTAAAGCAAATCATTGAGTTTGTCTCATGTGGAGGGCGAACACTCCACTCTTCGCTCTCTGGTTGGTAAGGTTGCACCATCTTTTTCAAACCACTAGTTCCTGGCTGTAGAAAATTTGTTTGATTCTTGTATCTCTGGTCTGGTTGATGGTGGTTGTAGTTTAATTCTCTTCGTAGTGGGCACTCAGATTTTTTATGTCCGAGCCTATGGCATTGATAACAGATTTTTAATTTTGGTGCCCCTTTTCCTAGTTGTTCCGTCGGTCACCTTGAGAGTAAGGTTCCGAGCGTGTGATCTTCTTGTTATTCCGTAGTGGTCCTCCTTGATTGTCTTCTCCAATTCTTGTCGAGTAGCACTTCATCTTATGTTCTGGCTGGTTGCACCTATAACAAACTCTTACTGTTGGTTGTTGTTGGTTTGTGGCCTTGATCCAAACCTCTGTTGTTCGGAAAAAATTCTTCTTCTCAGGTGTTAGGATACTGTACCCTTTGGTCCGACAAGTAACATGATTCTTCTTGGGGTGCCTTTCCTCGCGATCAATCCAAATTGGTTGCTAGATCTTGCAAAATTCGTGCCAGGCTCGGGACTTCCACTTCCTCTTTAGTTTCACCTACTTTTACTAAATGTTCATGGTTTTGTCTTTGTCCCGCTATCTTTAAGAAAGAGAAAAGAAAAAGGGTTTATTGAACTGTTCGCTAAAGTTGGTTCTACTTACATGACACTCATTCTGTTCATTAATATAAAAAGTCTCATCCAATGATATCCTACCGCTTTTTACCGTAGATTGTCAATACAGGGCTACTATTCTGAATTCTATATGAAGTTCTATTATTGCATTCTGGATCTCACTTCATTAACTAGCAGAGATCTATTCCAATCAATTAGTTCCTCTCTATTTCTATTTCGTCTATTGATAATCTCGTAATGTTGTGCCCACACAAAACCCTATATGGTTGTAAAAGCTAGCTTAGGAGCTGTTTGTTGTAAGCAAGTCTGGACCAAAGATAAGAGTTTCCTTTAATTTTCCTGATGCATACTCTTAGCATGCTTTTGATGGTTTAGAACCGGGTGTTTAGACAGCCCAAGCGAGATGCGGGTTTTAGTTAGGTATGGTAGAGAACTTATATTGGTGCAGATCTTACGAATGCACTTTTTCCTTGTAGCTACCGATGTGTCGTGAGGTTTAACTAATAGAAAGCGAGTGATTTTTAATGAGGCGACCTATTGCAACTCGAATTTCATTGCGCTCCTGGTGCGATATTGGCGATCCTGGTGACGAAGTCCATAATTATATACTTTTGTTCCTATTCCAATCTTTCCAAGTGTTGTGCTGTTTATCCTTCACTTGCTGGTACGTGGGTTTGAGTGTTTCTCCTAATAACTGGATCTTTTCTCTCTGGTGGTTGGTCACTCTAGGGCAATCGAATGTGATAAAGGTATACCTAAGGCAAATATCGACTCGTATGATTCATTGTGATTTGATGGTTAATTATCCATCAGGCTCCTGATACTCATGGTTGTTATCAAAATTCTTTATTGAAGGTGAGGATGGCAGGATTCAAATTCTTAAAGGCTGACGTGCATACTAAGAGTATCCTGAGCTTGAGGTTGTCTCTTATTTTCCACTTCTCTACTATCGATACAAATCTATTGCTTCTCGGGTTGTGGGTCCACTATGAACTAGTCTGGAAAAAGTCTAAATTCCATTACATGGTGATGTCATGAGTCCCTTGATGTGAGCTGTTGTTCCTAACTGTAGGTGACTGATGGTATAGTTCTACTTGTCGGGTCCTTTGAAAAGGTGTAGTCAGTTGAGTAAACCCTTACTTAACCATTCCTGCAGTCAGAGTCTCGGCTTTCAAAACTTCGTTAAACGCAAATGTTGATGGTACTTTATGTTGTAATGTGGAGGAAAGATTTCCCTATGATTCGAAGAGATGTTAAGAGGTTCCCGTGCATTATCCTAGTCTTTCGTGAAAGCGTCGAAGCCTAATAACTTGATATCTAGACGATCATCATTACTTATAGACCTACGGGGCAAGGCTTTAAGGGTTGATGGGTAAAACATACATAGAGTTTGATAAGGATGGTCAGCTCAATATTATTGGTTTCAGAGAAGGTGACCATAAGGCAATGAATAGGTAAGTGCTTAGCTAAAAATTTTCAAATGGTATGAGCACGAGATGCTGTTGGGGTTAGAATATCTTAGGGTGGACTTCCAGATGGTTCAAAGGCACGGGGTCATAGTTAAAGCAATCACCGTTAACCCAGGTTGAGAGGTTGATTGAAGCTTAGATGTATTGGAGAGAAGAGATAAGCTGTTTATGAATATTACATAGAGAAAGTTCTCAGGGTCAATCTGTACAATATCAGACCTTGGCAAAAGATATGTTTAAGCAACAGGTAGCCAAACTAGATATTTGTCTTGAAGTTGCGTCGGTCAAACGCACTTCAATTTAAGCATCCAAGTCAACTCCCCATGTTGGAATTTCAAGAGTTTACAAAATTGCTTCAGTCGGACGTAGTATTGAGGTCAGGGAAAAACAAATGGTGGTAAAGGATATTGGTAATATCGAATGTTCGGAACTAAAGGGATGACATTGAGTCCACGAATAAAGATTTGGTTCGGGGATGATGGCTTGAACTGAAGGACAATCAAATGTGAACACTAGTCATCATCTAGACATGGCTCAACAATGAAAATTTTTGAGAATAAAGGTATTTTCTAGGATGAAATTCTCGATAGGGTTACCAACAATACTTGGGTGTAGAAGGATTACCTATGAATGATACTAGGTAGCATCATTAAGGACCAGTGTTATTAGAAGTGAAGAATTTTAATCGGGTATAAAGTTGATATAAGGGTTTAGGGAAAGAAACTCATAAGGGTGAGGTTGTGGGGTTTTAACGGTGTTTCTTTAAAACTTATGTTACTCCGAGTGCTTTATCACCTAGGGGTTAGTCAACTTGTTGGTGGTTTGATCGTTTATCAGCTATCTTAAGAGGGTGTTAAGATTCAGGGTTGTTTCTATTTTTTTTTGTGTGTGTTGGGATATTGCAGAATTTAATTTGAGATTATGAGATAATTTATGAAGAATTTAACAATAAATATCTGCCTTTAGTTCAAACACGTAATTGGTACAAGGTTTTCAAAAAGTTCACATAGCATACACACAATCTTCAAACAAAAAAAGCCCAACACCTAGCGTATTGAAGCCTAAACAAACAAACGCAGATAGAAGTGGCGAACAGTTGCCTCACGTTTTCAAGTCGCTTCGTAAATGTCGTAGCAACGCCACTGGATTTCTACGTGCCAAGAGTCCTTCGGCCCCATGTGAGTCCTATTGATTATGGCAACTGGTATCGCCAGGTACGTTTCTGGATTGTTGAAGTCGATTGCCAGATTGTGCGGGTTAATGATCCCTCTCCTATGCTTTGGTTTCTGTGTCTGCATCCACTTTGTATCCATTCTATCCCCTAACATCTTTTTAAATCCCGACGGTACCTTCAGACTATATGTGGTTTTATCGCACCTTTCCAATACCCTTAGCGAACCCATGTACCTCGAAAAAGACTTGAGCTTTTTCCACTTCCACGTCCTTTCAAGGAATACTCTCGCATTACCCGTTCCCCAACACTATAGTCTTTACGGTAGTCCTGGTGGCTCCAATAGATTATTGCGTTCGTAGTTTCATCATCATCTGGCTCTAGTGGTGGCGCCTCTAGTGGATCATAAAAGAAAGCGATGGCTCGCTCCTCGTTCTCGTCATCGTCCTCAAGTCCCTCCTCGTCGTCTGCTCTGAAGTCCACCTCGTCCCCTACTACATCAGGGTCTTTGTTTGCTCCTACTTCCTTGACCTCTTCTTCTCCCTGAGCTGGCCCCTCGTCCGGAAACATCCATGCTAGCGAAAACACATCTACCAGGTCTTTCTCTTTAGTAGGTTCTTTCTCAGGGTTTGAGTCCTCTGATTTTGATGCTGCCCACAGTTCTGCGTCGGACGCCATCCTATAGAAAGAAAAATAGAGAAAATTCAAAGGTGAAGATTTTAAGTTGTTAAAATTATATGTGATAAATTAATAGTACATACATTCTATAGAGTTTCTACGCTATAGAACTCATAATCTCCCATCTCACAAGGTCTGAAGGTTCACTAAATCTAGGCTCTGATACCAACTGTGAAGCCCCATCCTCCGGGCATGTCGGAACATATGTAATTATAAATAAGGGAGATATTCTAGCCAAGCATTCATGATTACATATGATAATTACTACATCATTAACGGTTCAGAATTTATTCAAAATACTTAACGATAACAGTTGTCTAGAAAAAAAAACTAAACAAAAGTTACATTATGTCCGTTAAAAACTGAACAAAAAGATCAAAAAGTAAATATCCTACATCTTCAAGCGGTACTGTTGGGGTCTGCTGGCTCCTGCCACTCTCCCTCTTCCCCAAAATCTTCTTCTTCAACGAACCCGCCTTCATCAAATGGTCTTTCTTCTTCACCCGTGGCACGAATGTCATGAGCCGGAGCCTAGATGCAAATTTCCTAAACCGTCGAACAAACTCACAACAAAATATCTTACAATGCATATCGTATAATACCCAATACTATTTTAAGGGTAAAGAGATAGACCATTTATCATTTTCAACAGGGCAAGCACAAACAAGAACAATTGTGCGAGTGCGTGATGTAGATGAATGCAATGCAGTTGCCTTGCTCGATATATATCCAGAACAATATCATGAATTCCACGCCGGGAATTACAGAGTAGACTTGATGGGACCTGATCACCGAACCTATCTTCGTCTCGTTGCGAAAGGAAAACCCTCGTCATGGCTACATGCCTTGTCCGTTTTACACAATGGCAATGGCGTGGGGATTCATCTTTATCCAATTTTATCCATCCTTATTTCTGTCCAACCAATCCCACCTTAAGGACCAGGATACTCATTAGGTGTCAATCCAAAGTCTAATTAAAACTAGTGAGGAATCCATGGTGCCTAATCCCCTCTTTTAAAATAAACAATCTCCTAATTCAATTTCAAATATGGCAACCAGGGACGCCCTTGATTCACAACCACAGAAAGAATGATTTCATATCACCCAATCTAATTTAAAAGGTACGAGGGGACTCTCATTACCCAATATGAAATGTAAGAATGCTTATGATGTGCAATATACTTCTCGTGTACAATTAATTATAGCATGGCATATAAATACGGTATGACACGAGGAACAACTTGCTAAAGCATCAAGTACAAGCATGCGAAGCATAACCATAATTTATGCGACATAGAATCGAATTATCGACATGAGTTCACTTCATCAAAATTATTATTTTCATACACTAATTACTCACAAAGTTCATATAAAGTCAATATACTCAAGTTTCACAAAATAACATGCCATGCGTACACTTAACAAATTTTAGGTAAATGTTTAATTGCTAGTTTTTAAGTTGTGACAGTGTTTTGAAATACTTAGACATTGATTTAATTTCTAAAATTTGAACACCAATTAGATAAAAATATTTTATATGACTTTTATGTTTAACACTAAGGTAAGATCCTAGGGCAAATATGTCATTTATTTTACTTAAGTGGAAATTGTTCAACATTTTACAGAGAAAAATACCGAATTTGAGCCTCTGCTGGCCACGGTTTTGGGGCATCAATTCAAGAGTTATGGTTCTGATTTTTAGGAAGGTTTTATTTTAAGGGGTCCCCTACAAATTTCATGTTTTGTACTAGGGCAAGTTGTTTGGAAAACGTTTGATATTTTGGCTAATTTATAAAAATGGTTAAATCAACCTAAATAGGGTCTGCAGAACAGGTTTTCAATAGAGAATGCTCAAAAATTTTGGGGTACTATATGAGGGTATTTTGGGCTAATTTTTGCTTAGTATTTAGTTTCATATGTTAGCTACATTTTTCATGTTTACCACTTTTGGATTTGGTCACTAAAAACGTATGTTTTTGGTCTCACAAAAATGTGTGACAGAGAGCTCTGTCAGTCACTGAAACATAGCAATGACTTTCGGGAGTATTTGGACCCATCAAAACTTCATATGTTTAGCTCATTGTTAGTGGACACTAAGAAAATATGCCATCTACAAGTTTTATTTTTTGACCCAAGCTCGGTTCTCAATTTAACTTAGGGTTTTTAGGTCTGCAACTCAGAGTGGTCAAGATCTGACACTTTTTGGCAAAAAAGACATATCTGGAGTTCTACCCAACAAAATCACTTCAAACCAATTTTATATGAAAGAGAACTCAAAAGGCTAGATCTGGACGTAAAAATCACTTTAAGATCATTTTTTTTACAATTAGTTATGATATTTTAAAATTGGTGGCAGAATGTTGGTAAGCCCAGAAAATTGGGTTACCTATGGTTTTGATTGCTTAGCTCATGTTGTGTGTATTTTTGATGTGTTTTCTTTGCATGCATGTCTTATACTCATACAAACCAAAACTCCAGAACATACTCAATGCATAAAATTCAAAAATATACACATGAAAGTACATGCAAAGCTTGATCATACTCAATCAGTCCACTATTCACACCTACGACGCCTTTTTAGGTTATTCTTTGTTTATTATATTTAGGGTTGATTATAAAGATAGATTGAAGGCTATTTCATGAGAGTATATCAGAAGATTTTAAGGAATTTACTTACCTTGTTTGATGCTCAAGAGATTGTAGGGAGTATGGACTTGACTTTTATGCTCACTCCTTGAAATTTTATTCTTTCTTCTTCTTTCCTTCTTTCTTCTTCTCTCCTTCATCTTTGAAAATACTTAAAAAAATTTTTTGGCTTCTCTCTCTCACCCTCTCAGCCAAATTTGCATGTAGAGAATAGGAGGCTTAGTGTGTTTTTATACAAAAATTGAAATGGAGGGGTAATTATTGGATGAAATTTTAATTTTAAATTTTTCTTGGTTCTTATTGGTTGCATAGGGTGGTAGGTGTTATTTGAGAAATTATATTTCAGATTTTTGCAGGTGGAGTTTGACTGAGGTCTGTTTGGGCAAACCAAAAGCTGGTTTTCCATTATTATGGGGTTTAAATTGAGTTTTGGTACTATTTTTTGAAAGAAAATGCATAAAATATTAATTTTATGTATCTTTTTTGTATCTAAATCTACTAAAACCTATTATATTAATATGCTTATAGTTAATTTAGCCTTTTCATGATTTATCATAATTTTAATAGTAATTAATTAAATAGATGTAGGCTTTTAAGTTAAATTAAGCTAGTTAAACTAGAATTGACTTTTTAACCTATTTGTTGTGTAGAGGTTTTAAATAATTATTTATTTGCTTTTATTGACCCATATTATTATATTATTATGTATATTACTTGTATAAAAAGTATTAGGTCATAATAATGCTTAATTTATACTATTTTTTTCACATTTTTAAGCTTAAAAAGGCAAAAAGTAGCTTTTGGGCACATTTTCCTAGGTGGCCTGCCATGCAAGGGAAATTTGGTCATTTTTGTTATTATTTTGTCTTTTATTAATTAATTGTGTACAAGTATCTGATTTTGGGTGCCCATGTGTCAATTTTTAGATTTTTAGAACTTTTTACTGTACTAGGGGCAAAATAGTCATTTTATCTTAATTATGGAAAATTTTGATTATTAATTTTATATTTTATGTTATTCACTTAATTTAAACTGTCCCGGTACTTTTTTGAGTATTAGGGTTTTGCCTTTAAGTATTTGGTCTTTTTATGGTTTCTAGCTCAAATTAGGAATTTTCGGTTAAGTTAGGGTTTTTCTCGTTCATGTAGCGACCTAAGTTCTCATTATGTATCCGTCGCTAATACTAGGGTTTGAGTCGGGTTATTACAATCTTGGTGGTTACTACTAAGGTCCGGACTGGGGTGTTACATACTATCGGTACGAGTGTAGTACAGAGTTTTAGTAGGCCTATCTTGGTTATGAGAAATAGATAATAGCGTCGTGTATTATTTTGACTCTCTGTAGTAGTAGACCTTCTGTAAATTGAACATGACATTTGGGGTAATTAATTTAATAATGACTATATAAATTAATTCACACCCCAAATTATTATGAACAGTGCTTATCCTTTTAATCCTGAAATAATTATTAATTTGTATATATTTAATATTTATTATTTTGATTCATTAGAGAGTGCGATCTTATATGGGTCTATATTTCTGGTAAGTTGGATAGCGGTATTATTTATATGGTAAATATTAATTATTAACGAAATCGACATCCCGAAAGATCGGGATTGATGATACCCCCTTAAGAAAGCTTATAAGTTTTGACCGGGTCAATCCCTACAGGTAGATTTGATTATCCAGTGGTCAAATAAGTTAAGCAGAAGGGTTTAAAGAATATCAAGATGCTAATTAAATTAAATTGTCAGTAATTAAATTTA
>JAULJZ010062450.1:0-35511 GCA_032270985.1 Heliamphora pulchella | reverse complement strand
ATCCATTGATTTGTAGGACGGAGAATATATATATATATATATATTCAATACCGTATCATACCAGTCGGTACGTACCGATTTAAAACAATACTAATACACTACCTAGCTATTTAGTTCTGTACCGGTCAAAATATCAGTCTGTACTAGACGTACCGGCCAATACCGGTCTGTACCAGATAATACCAGATACGTGTTGGTCTATAATTAATTTTTTAAAAAATAATTTTTACTTATTTTTTTCCTTTTATTTTGTTTTTTATTTTTATATTTCAATTCAAACATCAAATATAATATAAAGGGAGAGTTCTAAAACTAATTAATGTTAAATCATTACTAAAAATTTACATGTTAAATTTTATCGCTTTTAAATTAACTATCTCACTATAAATAATGAGATTAAAATTTAATTTAAACCAATTAATTAAAATATTATTTTAAATAAATAATTATGTTATACTAAATTATTTATTATCGAACAATATTTTCTAAAAATATATATATGTTATATTTTGTATATTATATTTTATAGTAATAAATTGAAAATGGTACCCGATATTTTATCAGTACCGATGCGTACCATACTAATAAAAAAATTGGTACATTATCAGGTAACGTATTTAGAACTATGGTTGGAGGTAAAAATTATATCTAGTATATAAAAAAATTTATAGAATGCTACTAATAACTTAAATTTAAGTATTTTGAATTGTTTTATTTGATTTTTTATTCAAATTATCAAATCAGTGATACATGGGCCATTACAAAATTCTTAATGACGGTGACATTATAGAATGGTGCAGCAAGAGACACTGCAGGTTGCAGGGTCCAGGTTCAATTTAAAGGATCTTCATTAACAGGCATCAGGGGGATATGCCATTTCGAGGATCAAGATATGTAAGGGTTTTAGGGTTCCAAAATAGAGTCGTTCACCAAATTCATTTTCACTTGCACATCGGCCGTAGAGCATACATGTTTTCCATCGTATTCATCATATTTTCCATAGTCCACTGGTGAGCCACCGAGATAGATTCTTCATCATAACCTCTCTCTATTCGATTATGAATAGGATTATGGAACCACAAGGAACCAATTGACTTTGACTTCGGCTTTCGTCAAATTTAAAAGGTTTTAACATTAGATTTTTTAAAACTCTCAAATTGCCATGTCGTTCTTAACTAACACTAGCACACGAGCATACATACAACAAATTATACACACATAAGAAACTGATGCTACCATGCAAGAACAATGTAATTCATGACTAAACAGGGTTCCTGTCCTAGTAGGGATAGTTCTAAAGACTAATCTACATGTAATAGTAGGCAGGGTAGTTTTGATTGATTATCCCTGAAACAAGTGTTTCAGTTTACGTGATCCATTCCAAGGTATGCATAGGCATGCATGCTTATTTTTGTATATATGCATCTACATCTTTTTCATATGCCTTAAGGTATAAGGCTTAGAAGGTGGCTACCTTTCAAGAATGTTCAACCTCAGTAAGCCAAGGCTCCTCTAATGCAAGAAAATATGAATATGCCTAAAATGTGAACCATTGATGCTTCGGAGTCTAGCACTCTTAAGTAATTCCCAGCAGAATTACCAACTGTACGTGCACCCCCTTTTAACAACCTCCGTCAATTATGAGAAACACTTGTTATACTATATGAAATAAAAGTTCAAAATAAAACTGGAATTGTCACTTGATTTTAAGGTATAAGAATCTATGTGTTGACTCTTTGGTTTAGGCTTAGTCTTTTTATCATCATAGAACGGACTTGGGGCCTAATAAGGTACCGAGTAAGGAGTTAGGCACACACTCCACCTAACTTTATAGTTAGTCTTTGCTCATTACCGATGGTTCATGAGATTAAGTCTATATGATTAACTAATGCATGAATATAAAACAAAATGATTACATAGGTTCACAATTTCCAAACACAAGTTTTATGAAAAATAAGAGGAGTCAGGCAGGCTATATCGTTGTCCCAAGTATGCAAAAAGAGAAAAATACACTAACCTAAGAATCAAACTGATATTTATAACCGCTCATCCCTAGCACTCTTTGGAATGATCAATTATAATCTCTAAGCTTTGTTCCTTATCTACATCCCTAAAATGCAAACTACAATCAAATCAAGTTTTTACTTAGGGTTCAACCAGAATGGTGTCCATGACTCCATGTGCAAGTTCCAATATTGTTAAAAGGGGTAGGCTAATAGGTGAACATTGTTTATAACTTCCGCTTCCCCACTATGAGTTGAAAACAACATAACTAGCTTATGTTTGAGAAATTTTATTTTCGTATTTTTAGTTTTTGCTTTTTAATATAAACTTTTGCCATTGCAATAAACAATGCAGGAGCGAGGTTGAAGCTCAGAGTTGAGTTTTCAAACTACTTAAAAGCTTATTATGACAGTTTCTCAAACTAGTTCTATTGTAAATCGGTGCGTTAAATTAAACCATCTTGAACCATCATGAACAGGGAAACACCGTGTTCTACAGCAAGTTCACATTGATCACATACTGGAGTATATACGTATTGGAGGCTTTAAAAACTAGTTTGAACGGATCAATTAGCTATGCATGGGTCACAATTAGGCAAATGATATTTAGGCCTACAAAATCAATGCGAGAGATCTTCTTTGGTCATTAGAAAGGCAATATACACCCCATACAGAGATTTTTTAAGAAAAATAAGATTGTAAATCACTGTATGAGAACACATATCAATGTTCATAACATGGAAATGTATGTTAATATCTTAGTAAATACCAATAGTTGAAGCTCAAAATTATATTATGTATCCACCGGTATCGTCAAAATTTTACCATGTATTCAGTATTAACCCCTGTCGTCAAACCGAAATGATAAATATTTATAACTTAATTTTAAGGTAAAGATCAATTGGGTCTCTCAAAAGTGGGGAGCGAGGCATCTATAGCTACAGGCTGCTAGCTTTAGTCCCGAGCAGGGATTCCAAAAGTAGGCAACAAACAATCCCTGCTCCTCAACAAACACACACACACACACAGAAAAAAGGCACAACAAATCATTCCACAAAATTAGTAGTTTATAAAGCATCGAGTCAGACCTATTGTCATTTTTTTGACTATTTTCATTTCTATGGTCAACTGCGGCATGATTGGAACAACTTTAATTACCAGAGGTAATTTTACGCAATAATATTATAATAGACCCATTGAAAAACAAATTCTGAGCTAACTTTTAGTTGACAAAGAACAAACCATCAACAAATTAAATACTACAAGTATCGTGTTTCAAGCTGAAAGACGCGGGATATAGAAATGAATGACTAGGTGTTAATTTTGGCAAAGATTTCCCTGCCTGCCTCAATAAGGGTTTCAAAGATTTCCCTGTCTGCCTCAATAAGGGTTTCAAAGTCGTGATTGGCGTGGCTACTCCAGAAGAAATCTAAGGAACTAAGCAAGACAGAAGGAAAATGTCACCAAGAGGCGTCAGGCGAGAGCTCCTCTCCTATTTTCTAAAAGAAGTTCATCAGATATTAGAGAAATCAACCGCAATCGGAAGAACATTCCTTTGCTGAAGTTCTAACAGCGCTAAAATTTTAACCTAATTTTGTCAGACACGAACGAATGTTCTCTCGGAGATTCCATGTGCCTGTGGCGTTGGCAAATCTGTAACTCATGTTAACCAAAAGCCCCGGTGAACCTCACCTCCATGGCCGGCCCTGGGGCAAGCTAATCAAGCTGCCGCTTTGCATTCAAATTTTTTTGTTAAAATTTAAAATCTTATTTAGATTTAAATTCAACATAAATATATTAAAAATAATTATGTCATGATGATCTTGAATGCATAACAAGTGGTTGTTAATATAATTTGTATATCTTTGCCGCTTCTACTTTTTTTTAATTTTTTTTTAAAATTGCAACAATCTCAATATTATTCTAAACTATTGAGAATTTTAATTATTTAAAATACTAAATAATATGAATAAAATATAAAAATCAAAAATTACGATAAAAATATACTAATTAAGTCATAACTTTCTAATCCTAAATTATTAATTCTTATTTTGTCAATTGTAATCAAATACAAAATATTGAATAAAAATATTATTCTATTCTTAAAAAGCTTATAATATATAAGTTAAAAACTTAATAAATAAGTGGTTTATATTGTATTTAATTTTTTTTATAATTTAATTTTATTAAAATATAATAAAAAAACATATTTAATTACTTAAATTTTTATAATTAATTTTAAATTTTATTTTAAAATTTATTAAAACTCCATATTTCAAACTCGGGCCTCCAGATGTTCCGGCCGGAAACTCTCCAAACATCGAGAAGACACCGCGAGAGAAACCCCGGAGAGAGAGACCCAAGCGCCTTCTTTTCTCTCTCTCTCTCTCTCTCTCTCTCACACACACACACACACACAAGTCTATTGTGACTATTACTTCGTTCTCTTGCCCATCACCCATCATCTCATATTAGAATAGAAAACACACAATAGAACCGTGTGACGATGGTGAGAAGCATAATTTTCTGGACTCAAAGTCCTACATATCATCAAAACCCAAATCAAACAACCTGAAATACTATTGCATGTTTACAAGACAATACAAAGACAGGTACATCATTAACTTTGACTGACCCACGAAATGAAAGCTCGTCATATCAATAACAAAAAAAACTCTGTCATGCAAGTTTCATAATTACAGTAGTAATTATTGACGAAAAAGTAAAGAAACCACATGGGTAATACCGACGAGAGATAGAATATGTATAAATATATTAAAACAAGAGAGAGAGTGACCGAGGTGTAAATACCTCAGCTTCGTTGGAGAGACCAAGCTTTCTAACCAGGTACGTCTTAACCATGAAAACTGTCACGTTCTCATCTCTTTGAGAGGAAAGGAGGGAAGAAAAATACAAAAGAAAAGCGGAAGAAAACCGAAAAACGAAAAAGAAACGCGAGTCAGCTTTTCAGTCGTTTCATTAAACAACATCATTAGCAAGTAGAAAGATATTTCAAGTAGAAAAAGAAAAAAAAAAAAGAAAAAAACAAAACAAGACCCTTGATAAGATCATCAATGATTACTAGCAAACGCTACTTACTTCACTCTAATGTACGCCTTAGGTATCTGGGGAAGCTCTTCTCCGTTCCTACAATTGTAAGCATCCATCCATCATTATGATCAGCAAGACTTTGGAGAGAGAGAGAGAGAGAGAGAGAGAGAGAGAGAGAGACTGGATACCGGATGGAGGAGCGGAGGGTAAACCACAATCCAGACTGGGATCTACCGTGGTAAAGATGAGTCTCATCTGGGACCGGTATTAACCGGTTATGGTGGTGACCAAGAAAGCTGTTTGAATCTATGTGCCATGGCCATGATGGCAATGATGTTGGGGACGTCAACAAAGTAAATGATGGCCGCGTGTTGTGACCATGATGATATGGATCATAATTACCAGGTAGAGCTGCCACTCTCTCGCATCTGGCAGGACTCTCATTATCGACCCCTAATCCTAATTTTAACCCTGATTGTTGCAGGGTTTGCTGTAAAGACAAAGAGAAAAAAGAAGAAGATGATGCAGAGGCTGATGCTAAGCTTGATCTATTTACTGGTTTTCCGCAGAATGAGCCAAGCCCTAGACCCAGCTCAAGCCAGTCACCCTCTATTTCCTCCTCCTCTTTCTCTTGTTTTAATGGATCATCGAAATCTTTGTGGGGTTTTGAAGAAGAAGCCATGAATGGAAGCCACTCTATGGAAAAGGATGTGTTTGGTAAAAAGGTAGAAGGGTGTAGGGTTTGGTTTGGTCCTTTATGAGTAGATAAACCTCTCTACTGTTCATACCAAACCACAGCAGCATACACACATATAGTAGCTATATATCTACAGACCCTTCTTCTCTTTACTTTTACCTTTTTGTTTTCTAGTTATATCTTGTAAATTTTCCTTGACTTTATTTGATTTTACGATCTCTCTCTCCCTCTCCCTCTCCCTCTCTCTCTTCGGGTCATGGGATTAAAAACCATACACGGAATTATAGAGGGGGAGTACTGAGTTTTGCTCTTTACCGAGGCACTCTCTGTTCCCTCTTTCTTTCATCTTGTCGTTGCATCTGAATAGTTGAAGAACTAGGATTATATGTTGTTAGTTTACTTACAAATGCCCGCAACACAGTAAAATATATATTGATTTATAATAATACTACAAACTTAAAAAATATTTTTAAAAATTTATTTAAAATTTAAAATTAATAATTTGAATTTGTTTGTAATATCGTCCACACAACACAATTTAAATTTAATTTTTTTATTTTAAATTCAAAATAATTTTTTGAGTTCTTTTTGGAAACCTTATAATTACCGATCTACACAAGAGAGAAAATACATGGAACGATTTGTTTGATCTCCGGAGCCTTGCTTTGCCTGTGCCTGGTTTTGTACGAATTTGCTTCGCATCGATCCATTTAAAAGCCATTCCTCATGGTTGATGTTGCTCTTCTCTCATAAACAAAAGTCGGGGGACAGAAAATATGGTAGAAATTTTGGATGCTAATAGAGGCCGCTCGAACCAATTTTAGAGCCTAGAGCAAATAATTAAAATAGTGGTACTTCTTATATTTTTATAATTGAAGTAAAAAATTATTAATTAAAATTTTATGTTCAAATTTTGCTAATACATTGTTGAACGGTGTTGCTAAATATTGTTGGGCTTGCTAATTATTATTGCCTAATGACTTAATTTTTTAGAACTAAAAAAGTAATAATATTTTTACATGAATAAAATTATTCAAATTCACTTTCAATAGAAGAAAATAGCTTATTATTAACACTTTCAATGGAGGTGTTCAGCAAAGTTAGTACTACTAGCTTTTATTTTATGATACTAATTTTTATTATAAATTACAATTTATTTCGAACACCTATAATTTTTATAAGTTATAATTTTTATTAAACACTCACAATTTTTGTTATAAGTTACAATGTATAAGTTACTATTTCAAATACCACCAATGTAATATTCTCAAAATAATAATGATCAAACTGCATATTCTAAGAAAGAAAATGCATTGAAATGGAAATATTATCAAAAAGAAGATAAATTGAATTGAAAAGGGGGCTGTAAGATACCTGCAATGATATCTAATTTAAATATAGTATTAGTTTATATAGGAACACCACTTTTATATTTATGGTTGTTTCCAAATATGAAGGAAATCAATCCTTCCAATTCCATATGTTAGGACAGACTTCAAAGATTTTCAATTTTTAAAATGTTTTTTTGAATTGCACACTTGTCAAATTGTAACCACACAAAAACTATTCGTAAGTATAATAGCTCTCATAGTGAGAAAACATATCTAAATCACTGGTTATGAAGAGATATACTAAAGAAGAAGAATGTTTAATTCTAATGTATTAAACGATGATCACATTACTAAAAAAAATTATTTTTTGTCTCGGAGTTTTTTTGCAACAGTCAAATGCTGAGGCAAAAGACTACTTTTTGAGGGGTACACAATGCGGATGCTAATAAGTCAAAAAAAATATTTTTTTGTGACAGAAAAGAAACAGTTGCAATAGATTTAATCACAAAAAATGGTACTTGCTATCACGCTTCAAAATCACATGACAACGCCGCACATTCACTGCTCATGAATATGCAAGGTTAAGATACCAATTATCAATTCTAATATCATTAAAAGAAATTCTTTGTTATGAATTTAATACCAAACACATTTTAAATGTTTTAAAATCCATATTGATTTATTACATACCATAATTTAAAATAATCGAATTAAACTTCCACTCTTAACACTCCTCAAGAAATTTTTTCGCGCAATTTTATCCTTCAAGATCTGTAAAAAAGTAAGAAAATATTCATGAGTTGAACAACCCAGCAAATCAACAACTACCATTGTTAGCTGAATCAAGCATGGAGAAAAATATTGTAATGAAAGACATAGTGATTTTTTCTTTGTAACAATATTTAATTTAATGCAAACAGATTGAGACTAAAAATAAATTAATATTTTTTTATACAAAATAACAAATAATTCAATTTCTAATGATTTTCTAATTCAATTCTAATATACCTAAGTCTTATCAACTATAGCCAAAGTAGCCCGTGACAAGATCCAAAACCACACTTAGGGCGATAGTAAAATTTCAGACGAAACTAATTCGATGCCAATATTTAACATTCATTGGCTAGGGTCCAAATCGTAGTAAAACTAGAGTTATATTCAGAATTTAACACATTGGATCATAAAAATATACTATTTTTCAATTTTTCAAAATTCTTGAAATATAATCAAAATTTCATACTTGATCTTTTTTTTCCCCACAAAACAAGGAGAAAAGTAAACATTTTTTTAATACAGATATCAAAAGAACTTTTTTTTAATAGAAATATTTAAAAAATACCTTAGAAACGAAAAATACTAACAATGGTAAAAAGCTACTTATCTCTAAACAACAATCTTCTTCAATCAAAATTTAATTAACAATGTCATTTTTTCCTTCTTTATCTTTTTTTTACCATTCCTTCAGCATTCTATCGCTTTTTTCTTCATTTCAAATCTACACATAGTATATACATATACACGTAATTTTTCTTCTCTTCTGTTCATTCATTACAAGAGTACTAATTACGTAGTTTATGTTATAGTTTTAATTCACAAACTCTTTTATGTTATAGTCTCTCTCTCTCTCTCTCTCTCTCTCTCTCTCCCCTATTTTTTTCTATGTTTTAATTTTAAAGTCACTTAATAAAACAATCAAGACTTTAGATCTCACATGCCAACGACTGACGCCGTTGAATATCAAAAACATAGTGCCAAAAATATACGTCTAATGTTTCACGATGATCAGACTCCGTTTACCACAAATCTAAACACGAAATGACAATTTTCTTTTTTTCTCAATTGAAATTCTCTTGGCCGGATTTTGGTGAGTCGTAAGGTAGGTTTTATATTTGAAGCCTTCCAAAGGCTATTTCCAATGATTTCTATAAAAAAAAATATATTCATTACCTTTATATATTTTTTTTTTCAAATTTATTTTGCTTTCTAAAAAAAATTATTTTCACTTCTATTATATATATATATTCAGATTCTATCTAACTATATTATTATTATTATTATTATTATTATCTTTTTGTTTTTGTTTGGATATTACATTCTTTTCCCTTGAAAGAAATTTAGTCTTCTAAATTTGACATACTTTGATTCTCAAATAATTGTGGATATCTTTCTTTTATTTCTTCCATGAGTTTCCAAGTGGCTTCTCTTTCTGCGTGGTTGCTCCACTAAATTTTAACATAACGAATGATACACCACATCAATACTTGCTCTTTATGATTTACTATCCTTATTGGTTATTCATCATAAGTGAAATATTTTCTAAATTGTAGTGGTGCAGGATCAATTACATGAGTTTCATTCGGTATGTACTTTTTTAGCATAGAAACGTGAAAAACATTATGTACTTTTGCAATGGAAGATGGTAGTGCGAGTCTATAGGCCACCTCTCCAACACAATTCAAGATCTCAAATGGTCCCACAAATCTAGGACTCAACTTTCCACATACTCCAAATCTCATTACTCCTTTGACTGGAGATACCTTAAGAAACATGTGATCTCCTGTCTTAAACTCCAAGTTTCGTCTCCTATTATCTAAAGTTTTGTCTCATATTATCTGCATAACTCTTTTGCCTATTTTGAGCTGTGCGAAGTCTTTCCCTAATAAGATGGATCTTATCCATTGTTTATTGTATAATTTTTGGTCTCAACAATTTTCTTTCATCAACCTCATCCCAACAAATAGATAATCTACATTCTCTCCCATATAAATCCTTGTAAGGCGCCATTTGAATACTAACTTGATAGCTGTTATTGTAAAAAAACTCCACTAAGAGCATATGGTCATCCTAAGATCTTTCAAAATCAATACTGCAAGCCCTCAACATATCTTCAACAATCTGAATGGTTCTCTCTAACTGTCCATCGGTTTAAGGGTGAAAGGCTATGCTAAAACTCAAATTAGTCCCCAAAGATTTGTGTAAACTCTTTCAAAATTTAGATACAAACCTACTATCTCTCTCAGAAATTATTGTTACAGGGATGCCATGAAATCTTACAATCTCCTTAATATACGACCTTACTAGCCTCTTGAAGGAAAATCCAATTCTGATAACCAAAAAGTGAGCAGATTTCGTCAATCGATCAACGATAGCCTAAATAGAATCACTGCCACATTAAGTTCTTGGCAACCCTGTCACAAAATCTATGGCGATATATTCTCACTTCCACTCAGGAATGGGTAGTGGTTGCAACTGACCCGCTAATCTCTGATGTTCAATTTTTTCCTATTGGAATACTAAACATTGAGCAACAAACTGAGCAATTTTTCTCTTCATATTATTCTAACAAAAATTTCTCTTCTGGTCTTTATACATTTTAGTACCCCAGGGATGTACTGAATACTCCGATTTGTAAGCCTCTTCTATAATTTTTTTCTTGATCTCTAAATCATTGGGTACACATAATCTCTCTCCAAATCTCAAAGTCCCATCCTCATGAGCTATAAATTCAGTCTGTGATCCTACTTCCACATTTTCTTTGATTTTCTATAACTGTGGATCATCTCTTTGACTCGCTTTAATTATCTCAATACCATTTTCAAGTTCAAAGAAGATGGAGCAAAACTAGAAGTTTGGAGCTAGCCTAGAAAACATGAAGAACGAATATACTTTATTTGTTGACAACCTTCTTAATGTGTGGCTTCGTGGAATTTTTAGTAAATGTGGAAAGGTGATAGATGCATTCGTACCAAACAAATGGAGGAATGACACCCATATCAGGTTTAGTTTTGTGAGGTTCAAAACTCTCAACAAAGCCAAATAGGCTATTAGCAATTACAACGGGGCATGGCTGGGAAATCCCAAGCTGAGAGTAACTCAAGCTAAATATGAGCTCAGCAAAAGAAGGTTTGATGATCCAACTAATCAAAAAGTGAATGGGAAGCCAAAAGTTAAAACACATACAATTTGCAAGGAAGCAAAGAGAGACTCAAGATCTTATGCCAGAGTAGTGATGGAAGAAGAACAAAGGGGGAAGGAGATCTTAAATGGAAATAAGGACGATAAAATAAATGGAGTGATCGAGAAAGAATGGCTAAGTAAATGTAAAGTGGAAATAGTGAAGAACTGGAATATGGTACACACTATTGAGGATGCTATGAGGGAAGATCAAGTCTATGACCTCTCAATCATTCCAATAGGAGGAAGAAAGGTCCTCGTACAGTTTGTAACAAATATTGAAAAAAAAGGCATTTTGCGAGAAAGCACATAAGGGGTTGGGAACTTGGTTCGAAGTGCTTAGATTGGAGTTATAGAGAAGTAAACACATACAGAAGGGTATGGATAAGTATAGATGGTGTGCCCTTAAATGCATGAAACGATGCCACATTCAGATTGATAGGAGAAAGATTCAGAGAAGTCATTTATATAGACCCTGATACTTTAAGAAGAAAAAACTTGGAGCATGGTAATGTCTTGATCCTAACAGAAGAAAGAAAGTTGATCGATAAATGGGTTTCGGTACAAGTGTGTAACTTTGTTTATGAGATTAGAGTGGCTGAGGCTCCCTTTCTGGGTTAACCAATAGCCCGGTGTAAAGACGCGTCATCAATACCCAAAACAAATCAAAAAGGGGTCAAGAAAGAACAAGCTAAAAGCTCATATGAAAGTAGCTATATAAGGATCAATGAGGCATCAAACTAGGGAGGACAGTTCAGTCAAGATAGACAAAGGTTGAAGATGATAACGTGGACCTAGTTACGCTAATTGAGGAGACCCAATTTAAAGGGGCCAATATGGAGGTAGGTAAGAAGTCAACCCCTGACATGATTAAGGGAGGCAATTGTAGAGAAATAAGCTCAGGTAGACAGAGAAAAGAGAACTCTAGGAAAAAGGGATCTTTATCAAAGTTAGGCTCAAGAGATGAGGCTAGCACCAGTTGCACCGAAAAAAAACCTCGTGAAACTAAACTCTAGCCTCAACATTTAATTAGTTTGAGGTCAAAAGATCTTACCTGAGAAGCTGTGCAAAGCTGCAATACCTTGGTTGGCTCAAGGTTTGAGAATAAAGTGACAAGTACTCACCCTGTTGGCCGGTGTAAAGGAAAGACTAGTTCGGAGCGGAACTTGAAAGAATTGACCCATTACACACTGAACCTGGGCCTAGAAGGCCTCTCCCAATACTGGAAAAGTAAATATGAAGAGGGAGAGGTTCAAAACTTACAAAATCTTGGGCTACAAATGGGCTTGTGGAACAAACCAATAGCTCAAGGGATGAAGGTGGTGCTCAAGCCAGGGGGAGTGAAGGTGAGGCCAATATTGATACTAGAGAGATTAAAAGAAAAAATTCTAGGAAATCAAATAGGAGAAAGTCAATGTTAGAGTTAGGAATGTCGAAAATGGGTAAAATGAGACAGACTAATTATTAGAGAAGTGAGCAGGTGATTAAATTGGGAAAAAATCTAGGAGTTAACTTCAAAGAGTTGGAAAAGGAGATGGTGGAAATCTTATCTGAAATGAGACTGCGAGAATGAGGAGATGAGGAGGGCAGAGAGGGGAGAAGAAGATTGGTAGGGCAGTTCAGTCAAGATAGACAAAGGTTGAAGATGATAACGTGGACCTAGTTACGCTAATTGAGGAGACCCAATTTAAAGGGGCCAATATGGAGGTAGGTAAGAAGTTAACCCCTAGCATGATTAAGGGTGGCAATTGTAGAGAAATAAGCTCAGGCAGGCAGAGAAAAGAGAACTCTAAGAAAAAGGGATCTTTGTCAAAGTTTGGCTCGGGAGATGGGGCTACCACCAGTTGCACCGAAAAGAAAAATCTCGTGAAACTAAACTTCAGCCTCAACACTTAATCAGTCTTGGGTCAAAAGATCTTACCTGAGAAGTTGTGCAAAGCTGTAATACCTTGGTTGGCTCAAGGTTTGAGAATACAGTGACAAGTACTCACCCTGTTGGCCGGTGTAAAGGAAAGACTAGTTCGGAGCGGAACTTGAAAGAATTGACCCATTATACACTGAACCTGGGCCTAGAAGGCCTCTCCCAATACTGGAAAAGTAAATATGAGGAGGGAGAGGTTCAAAACTTACAAAACCTTAGGTTACAAATGGGCTTGTGGAACAAACCAATAGCTCAAGGGACGAAGGTGGTGCTCAAGCCAGGGGGAGTGAAGGTGGTCCTCAAGCCAGCGGGAGTGAAGGTGAGGCTAATATTGACACTAGAGAGATTAAAAGAAAGAATTCTAGGAAATCAAATAGGAGAAAGTCAATGTTAGAGTTAGGAATGCCGAAAATGGGTAAAATGAGACAGACTAATTATTAGAGAAGTGAGCAGGTGATTAAATTGGGAAAAAATCTAGGAGTTAACTTCAAAGAGTTGGAAAAGGAGATGGTGGAAATCTTATCTGAAATGAGACTGCGAGAATGAGGAGATGAGGAGGGCAGAGAGGGGAGAAGAAGATTGGTAGGGCAGTTCAGTCAAGATAGACAAAGGTTGAAGATGATAACGTGGACCTAGTTACGCTAATTGAGGAGACCCAATTTAAAGGGGCCAATATGGAGGTAGGTAAGAAGTCAACCCCTGACATGATTAAGGGTGGCAATTGTAGAGAAATAAGCTCAGGTAGACAGAGAAAAGAGAACTCTAAGAAAAAGGGAACTTTGTCAAAGTTAGGCTCAGGAGATGGGGCTACCACCAGTTGCATCGAAAAGAAAAACCTCGTGAAACTAAACTCCAGCCTCAACACTTAATCAGTCTGGGGTCAAAAGATCTTACCTGAGAAGTTGTGCAAAGCTGTAATACCTTGGTTGGCTCAAGGTTTGAGAATACAGTGACAAGTACTCACCCTGTTGGCCGGTGTAAAGGAAAGACTAGTTCGGAGCGGAACTTGAAAGAATTGACCCATTATACACTGAACCTGGGCCTAGAAGGCCTCTCCCAATACTGGAAAAGTAAATATGAGGAGGGAGAGGCTCAAAACTTACAAAACCTTGGGCTACAAATGGGCTTGTGGAACAAACCAATAGCTCAAGGGACGAAGGTGGTGCTCAAGCTAGGGAGAGTGAAGGTGAGGCAAATATTGACACTAGAGAGATTAAAAGAAAGAATTCTAGGAAATCAAATAGGAGAAAGTCAATGTTAGAGTTAGGATTGCCGAAAATGGGTAAAATGAGACAGACTAATTATTAGAGAAGTGAGTAGGTGATTAAGTTGGAAAAAAATCTAGGAGTTAACTTCAAAGAGTTGGAAAAGGAGATGGTGGAAATCTTATTTGAAATGAGACTGCGAGAATGAGGAGATGAGGAGGGCAGGGAGGGGAGAAGAAGATTAGTAGGGAATCCTGTCTTTTCTGGGAGTATAAAAGTCTTTAATGCATCCTAAAATATTAAAGTGGAATATTAGAGGCCTTGGTAAGCCCGTCAACAGAAGAATGGTGAAGAAGGTTGTTTAAGAATATAGGATCAATATAGTAATGTTACAAGAAACAAAAAGGAAGGAGTGGGTACAAGGCGATCTATCAACTCTTTAGGAAGGAGGGCATTAATGACTATCAATGGTTGGAAACATGGGCTGAGGAGGCAGCTAGTGGGCTACTTACCATATGGTAGAAGGCTCTATTCAATATACAAAGCAGCATTGTCAAACCTAATTTCATAGTTATGTTTGGGGTATTAAAAGAGAACATCCCATACGTCTTAGTCAACATGCATGCTCCTAATGAAGACTTAGGGAGGAGAAGATTGTGGGAGGAAATCATAAAAATCAAAAAGGGTAGAACTGAAGTATGGTACATAGGTGGGGACTTTAACGGGATTCTAAGGATAGGGGAAAGATCTAGAGAAGGTAAAGCTTCAATGAGTGTAAGATTATTCAAGAACTTTGTAAATGAGATCGAATTAATAGATCCCTATGACTGGAAGAAGGTTTTCTTGATCGAATATGCAAGCTCAAGCCACCCACAATAGACTGGATAGGTTCCTTGTATCTAGGAGCCTCCTAGGTAGTATGGAGTAGCAATAATGGGGACTGCCCAAACAACTCTCTTATCACAATCCTATCATGATGGGGAAAGAGATGGAGGACTAGGGCCTAAGGCTTAAACCCTTTAGATTCTATGACTCATGGTTGAAGTACCCATCTCTAAGAAAGATGTTGAGGGAAACTTGGAGTAAAAATCACCATGAAGGATGTGTAGGGCATGTAACTATGGCAAGGATAAGAGATATCAAACAGGGTATTAGAGAATGGAGATGGGATGAGATACAAAACCCAAAGACTAGGACTAACAACATTCTCTCTGATTTGGAAAGGCTAGATCGTGCAAGCGAGCAAACTCCATGGGGTGAAGTGGAGAGAAAACAAAAAATTCAGCTAAAAGGGAAGCTATGGTCAGAATTGGAGAAAGAAAAAATGGAATGGAGACAGAAATCAAGGATCTCTTGGTTAAAGGAGGGTGATGCAAATACAAGACTTTTTCATTTGACAATAAAAAAGAGACAAATGAGGAATCACATAAGTCAGATTGCGAGTGGGGATAACTTGATAACAAAACCAAAGGAGGTCAAGGAGGAAATTGCCAGACATTTTTCCAAGCTATTTAGAGAAAGAAAGAAGAGCAAGCCAAGCATACACGGTATCTTTGATAAGAAGATTGCAATATCTAAGGCCGCCTGGTTGGAGGAGACTTTCAAAAAGAAAGAAATATGTGCGGCAATTGCTTGCTGTGAAGGAGGTAAGGCCATTGGACCAGATGGTCTAAATTTCAATTTCATAAAAAAAATTTGGGGGCTAATTAAAAGAGATGTTCTTAAGTTCACGAATGAGTTTTACATAAATGAAAAGCTCACAGAGGGGATAAACTCAACCTTTTTAGCCTTGGTTCCCAAAAGTGCAACCCACAGGATCTAAATAACTACAGACCAAAAAGCTTGGTAAGCTCTATTTACAAGATCATATCAAAAACTCTGGTTAATAGGCTGAAGAAGATCATGCACGAGGTAATAGATGAAAGACAGTTAGCTTTTGTGAGGAGGAGACAAATTTTGGACGGAATTCTAATTGCAAACGAGATTGTAGATCGGTGGAAAAGACAAAAGAGCTCAGGGTTTGTTTTGAAACTGGATTTCCATAAGACATATGACAGTTTGAATTGGGGCTACATTTTAGACATGATGAGGAGCCTGGGTTTTGGGCAAAAATAGAATGTATAGATTAAGGAATGCATATCAACCACCGCCCTATCAGTCCTAGTCAACAGGGGTAACTAAGCACTACCCTATGGAGAAAGGGATCAGATAAGGTGGTCCTCTTTCACCATTTCTACTCGATGTAGCAACTAAAGGCCTCAATATCCTTCTTCAAAGGGAGAAAGGGCAAGAATTATAGGTGGTGTGGGGATAGGCAGTAATAGAGTTAAAGTTACCCTTCTACAATTTGCAAACGACACAATTCTATTTTGTTAGGATGACTTGGAGAAATTGAGTAACTTGAAGAGGATTCGCATATACTTTGAGTTAATCTCGGGGCTGAAGGTAAACTTCCATAAGAGTTTGTTATCTGGCATAGGGATAGGAGAAGAAATAGTGGAACATAGTGCAAGAGTGTTGGGTTGCAAATATGGAAGCCTACCTTTTAATTATCTAAGCTTCCCCCAAGGGCAGACCAGATAAGGGTTAAAACTTGGGAACTAATTTTGGACTCCTTTAAAAAGAAGCTTAAACATTGGAAAAGGAAATACTTATCTTTCGCTAGAAGACTGGATCTTGTCAAATCCACCCTTTCGAATCTTCCTACATATTATCTATCGCTGTTTAAAATGCCCAAGAAAGTGGGGGAATCGTTGAAGAAAATTCAAAGAAAATTCTTATGGGGAGAAGAGAAGTATGTAAAAAAATTGCATCCAATTGGTTGGAAAAAGATTACTACTGACAAGGGGAAGGGAGGTTTGGGGGTTGCTTCCTTGCTGGCCAAAAATCTAGCATTGCTATCTAAGTGGTGGTGGAGGTTCAGCGCTGAAAGGAATGCATTATGGAGAATGGTGATTTGCTCTAAATATGAGTTGAGTAGGGAAGGGTGGCTGCCAGGAAAAATGTGTAGAAGCAAGCTCTCATCTATTTGGAAGGTAATTACCGATATTGGAGGGCTGCACAACTAAAGAGCAAATGCCATACTAAGGGCTAACTTGGTGCTAAGGGTATGGGATGGGAAACAAGTCAAGTGTTAAGGGGATACTTGGTGGGGCAACAAGTCACTGAGAGAAGCCTTCCCACAACTCTATAATATATCTTTACAAAAATATATCACACTGTACTCGGTTAAGGAAGAGATTTTGAACATAAATTCAAGAAGTCAATTTGGCTCTAGGGTATTCAAAAGGAAGTTATTTGAATGGGAATGACAACAATAGAACTCAATCTTTGGTGCAGGTGACAAACCAGATAGTACACATTAATAAAGAAGACAGGCTCGTATGAAAAGAGGATCCTAATGCAGGCTTTTCCACAAGATCATTCATGAGACAGTATAAGGATGAGAAAAAGGTGCTGCTAGAGAGGTCGAACCTGGTATGGAAGAATCCAATCCCCTAAAAATGCAAAATTTTTGGTCAAAAAGTAGTCCTAGGTGGTTTAACGACTAAGAGAATTTTAGCAAGAAGAGGAATTATCTCAAATGCAGAGGCAAAGTGCTGTTTCTGTGGAACAAAGGAGTCCGTAGATCACTTATTGGTTGGCTGTAAATTTGCGTGGAACACTTGGTGTGGTGTACTGAGTTAGTGGGGCATGGAATGGGTTACTCAAAACATCTTTAGGGGGATATTCGATTGGTGGCTAGGTATCTTATGTCAGGGTCGTATACTAAAAATCATATCTTTTATTATTTTTAGTATTTAATTTTATTCATTAATAAAATTATTTTTTCCATTTCATGAGAATCTTAATGAGTAATGTATACGGTTTCATTATTTATTTAATATTATGTATAAATGTCTTTTATTCTGCACAGTATTTAATCTAGTGTGTAGAGTTCGGTTTACACACGGAAAATCAGAATATCGGTTCTTGAGTAATATAAGTTTTCGGTTCACGGCCTAGATGAAATTGAACACACCATTGGTATGGCTGTAGCGTATAGTTTTAGTAGACCTGTCTTGATTACGGAAAACAGATAATAGTGTGCTCTATTGTTCCAATTCAATGTGTTAGTACATTTTGTGTGTATAAATAATTAATTAAACATAGGCCCGTTTAATTAATTATTAAACGGGACTACGTTGGGATAATTAATTTTATACTGACTATATAAATTAATTTACACCCCATGATTGTTATGAGTGCTTATAGTCTTAATTTCAAAATAATTAATTATTTACGTATATTTATTATTCGTTATTTTGATTTATTAAATTGTGTAATCTTTTACGGGTCTATAATCCACGTGAGTTGGATGACGATATTAATTATATTGTGAATATTAATAATTGACACAATCTACGTTCTGAAATATCGAGATTGACAATACCCCCTTAAAGAAACTTATAAATTTTGACCGAATCAAACTCTGCAGTTGAAGTTAATTATCCAGCAGTCAAATAAATTAAGCGAAAGGTATTAAGAATTTTATTTAAAAAGTCAATTAAATATAATTGTCAATAATTTAATTTAATCGGCGGGTATTAGGAATCTTAACGTGGGGTGAATAAATAAGTAAACTCGAATATTTGATTTTAAGAATATGGCTAGAAGTGCAATTATAATTCTTTACTGGAATGAATTATAATCAATATTTTTAAGAAATAGCTTCTAGATTGAGGTGGATTTTCATAATAACATTAGCAGTCCAAGTCATATTTACTCTATAAGTCTTTGCTGTAACCCTATATATATACAGTTATATAAATCTTAACCTACAATTAATCTCTATAGTTAGGGTTTCCACAAATCCTTCAGTTGGCTAGTCAGGGTTTTGAAGAACATGGGGATCATAGTCTACACTATGTCGTGTCTCTTGCATTTGAGAATATAGTAGAAGACTTGAATTTGAAGCTTCAACTTGAAATCTGCAACCGCGAACAATTCTAAACTAAAAGTTGTTGCAGTAATTGAAATCAATCCTACCAGATTTCATAAGATATAACTCTAATCTAACTTTGGGAGCATATACCGAATTTTATCTTGATCGTTTGGCATCAAAAAGTTTTAATTTGGAGCCGATTTTGACGTTTGCCTGTCCGATTTTTTTTTTTTGGCTTAAATTATGTTCTAATCAATGGATCTTGACAATTTAACCTCTAACAATTAGTATTAGAGCGGTCTTTGAATATGAATATGGTTTAATCAAAGGGTTAGGGTAGCTTTAAAATTATGCTAACTTTGTTTTGTAGGAGATCTAATCCCGATTTTATGGTCGTTATTTATTTTTTCATGTATGATTGAATGAATGAATGATGATTATTTATATTTTTTAACCACGAGGGTTGATCATAGTAGTTTCTA
This sequence comes from Heliamphora pulchella, assembly GCA_032270985.1. NCBI lineage: Eukaryota > Viridiplantae > Streptophyta > Magnoliopsida > Ericales > Sarraceniaceae > Heliamphora > Heliamphora pulchella. The sequence goes on along the minus strand of JAULJZ010062450.1, from coordinate 15,943 downwards.
TATAAAAGTTTTACGTTCTTTATTTTTAGATTGAATATGAGCTCAAAAGAGATATAGAATTTAATGTAATATTTTGTTCATCGATTCTAGTTTTTTTAGTTTCTTTGTAAAAAAAAAAATAGGAAGAACAAGTTGAAGATAACATGAACCGGCACTTAAGAGTTTAATTATTGGGATGTTCAAAGTATTACATGATTCATGAAGAAACTTCGGTGGGAATTATTCCAAGTTAGCAACATGGGATTTCACTTGGTGATTCTAGGATTAGCAAATCTATATAATTCATGTTCATGGCATAAAGTGGCTGGAATGTTTCTTTATGATTAACATGAATCCATGGAATCATATACCTTGGGATTATAAAATCAAGGCCAGTGAAAAAGTCACTGCCGCGGAGGCGCCTATCTCATGGTTTGGGAAAAGTTTTTGATTGGATCATGAGCTTTTGCCGTGATTTCTTTGCCACGTGGATTACCAACCAAGTAAAAATTTCAAGCAGCACACAAAGCTGCGGCATTCCGAACATGATGCACGGCGTGAAGTAACGAAGCTCGGCACAGCCCGAGGCGCGTGGCGCTTCGCGACGGAGGCGCAGTCAGGCGCTGTAACTAAGTCTAACAGGGTTTTTGTTTGGTTAGAATTTTAATTCTGACATAATTATAAAAAAAATTTTGATGAATAGGAACTCTTTGATAAAAAAATTTTGACATAATCATAAAACTGAGATATATTATGTATTTATTTATTTTATTTAAATGTGTTGATGTATATTTAATTAATTCAGTTAATTCGAAATTAATTTTTTTGTAACGAAAAAATAAAATTAAGTTTCCTTTGATTAAATTATTTCTTTTAAGAAAAATTTTAGAATTTTATTTGTTACAAAATAATACGTTTGAAGATATTTTTTTATTAAATCGGATATATTAAAAAAACATGAAAATTAATTTCAATTTTTAAATTAATTAAAAAAAATTTAATTTTAATAAATTATTTTTTTTTGAAAATGTGTCACTACATAATAAAATAAATGTCATGACCCAACCCCAATTCAGACATGTCGAAACTATAACCTCAATAACCTTTCCAAACATAACATATGCACAAAAATGTTGTTTCCCTCATTTAGGCTTTCAAAAAATTCCAACTCAAAAACACAAGTTTCAAAAGTTTGCTTACAAACCATACAGGATAAATGACAACAAATGCTCAGCTTTAAACTTTTATATCAATTATATTCATCTAATTTACTTTAAGTACAAACTTAACTCAAAATACAATAAAACAAATATTTCCTCTAGCGCTTTTCCCAACATGCATCTTTTGTCCTGGAATTACTCAGGATCTTCAAAACCTGAAATGGTTTTAGTACACATACATGAGCCGAAACTCGTAAGATAAAGACTAACTTTATTACTAAGCATGATTTGTGAGGTGTAATGGGTGCAACCGAAATAAAAATGCAAGTTCCACCAATTCGTTATTTATTCCCACGCACACACCCACGCACGCCAATTTATTCATTCATTAAGCCATTTTCAAAACATTCATTTTTCACATTTATCCATATTATTATCTTATTACCCGATTTTTTACAAAAAAAAAATCGTATCACATTTTCATTACTCGGTTTATCACAAAATCGTATCACAACAATGAACCAGCGTCAGGTGCAGTTTATAAAAATCCCTTCCTATTAATTCCCAAGAGGCTACGTGAAACCATTGGGTAATAGATAGCACTATAACTCACAACGACGCAACATCACATTTCGGGGACTAACCCGTGGGCATGTAATCCCCATTTTGGGTAAGTTTTCGGTCTTTCACCGCGGAGCCTCAAGCCCAACTTAATTTACATCAATCCAAACGGTTCATTCTTCATTGATATTTTCATTTTCAAAAACCCAGGAGTCCAACCCTACATCCAATTCCTCTTCCAATCATTTTCAAATAGTCTCATTTTGCCTCCAATTTTAAGTTTTTCGTTTCGATTTCATATCGTATTTTGTTTAAGTACTCGAGTTCTCTTTCATGTCATATACATCATAACATCAATATATAACTTCTCATATGTCACATTTCATTTACCCATTTCATAGAGTACCATAACAAAACTAATTCAATAGTGATCATATTATTTAATGAAAAAAAAGGATGCACCCATCATATGCATATATAAATAAGTTTGAAATCTACTTTCCCTTCCAAAAGCTTGAAATTTGAAGTTATCATCATGTCAAACTATAATCCTCACATAACCCTTTTTACCAACTCAACTTGTCCAAAACTTAGGTTAATCAACATGATTCAAAAGAAACTAAACAACGAGTTTAAAACTCTTTAAAGTGTGCCCAACCGAGGGTTTTATTAACGTAAAAGAGTAGTTCAAAAACTAGGATCATGGTCTCCAAGACCCAAGTCTTTTAAACAAAACATCAAAGATTTTGAAAATAGCCTAGATCAATCGTTCGTTAAAGAGACCGATCGATCGGTCTATTACCTACACAAGAGAACCGAGAGAATCGAAAGACCGCTTGATAGACCGATCGATCGGTCTATCGATTGGTCATGCTCCAGGTTCTTTTTCAAGCCAAAAGTTGATTTTCAACACTCAAAAGATTTTTTTCATACTTTTTCAACTCATTTTGGGCTACAAATCCACTTTTAAAAAGGAGGAAAAATCATGCTAAAATCTCACTCGGGGCATAAAAGTTTATGTGAAGCAAAATAACCAACCGAAAACTTTTTGGTACAATAAACTCTTAAAATCAAGGTTAACTACTTCCTAAAAATCCCAAATTTCTCAAATGTCATAGTCACATAAGCCACGTTTCCTCAAATAGCTCTAAAATCTTACATTTTGCGAGAGTACCAACAATAGTTCATTTTGTATCCAATTACATTTCTCAATCGGTAATTCAAATACTTCAATCCTTAACAATTTTCATCAATGTAACAAAACCCCATCATCTCGATTTTTATTAGTTTCCAAGATTGATACATCCCAAATACCCAATATAGGATCCACACACCTCAATTTTCTCCAAAAAACCCCACCCAGGTCTTAGTTTCATATATATAGTAAGTTAGGGTTTACCTTAATGAAAATAAACACCACAAATCTTAACAAATCACAAGAGAGAGTCTAGATCCTACCTCATAGATGTCCCACTACCAAGAATCAAACCTCCCGCAAGTTCAAATTCCCCAAAGCTCAACACGCGTCACCACAGAGGAGTTTTCAACGAACATCCGCACTCTTCTACGGTAGCTCGCGTAAGAAAACGGCAAGATCTCGACCTCCGACGACCATGAGAAGCTCCAAGGAGCTCCAAAACCTAAACCCAAGGTCACCCTTCAACTTTAAAGAGAGAGGAGAGAAGAGAGAATGACAAAACCAACCCAAAAATCAAAATTTGTAGCCTCTATCCATCAAAGACCGCTCGATCGATCTCAGGACCGCTCAATCGGTCTCCGCGACTACACTTTTAGTCCGACTTTGAACAAACATATCTACTTCATCCGAATTTCAAATTGGGTCGGTCTTGTGCTCAAATTGAAGCTCCGAAAGTCTACTTTCCAATGGTTCAAACCTTATACCAGGATTCATTTTATACAAAACGTTATGACCAAATTAGTGAAGGTATGTCACTTTTCTTCAAATATTTTTTTACATATTTTTGTCCAAATATCCATTAGAACCTCATATTCTTCCTCTAACATATCTTTCATGTGTATCCAACCTCCAAACATTACCAAGTTCAAGTTTTAATTCATACTCCCATCTACACTTAATAATTTGAAAGTAACACGGGTCAGGGTCTCACAACTCTCCCCCCATAAAAGAATTTCGTCCCTGAAATTCAACACTGAATCTCAAGCTAAACACCACCCCATAACCATCATCAATCTCTAATGCCAACCTAACCATAGAAACCCCAAGACTGTCGCCACACGACATAAACACATCTTCGAAGAATAGATTGTCATAAAGACTACCCATGCGCACAAAGTCCCCACTAATACTACTGTTATCCATAAATATCGGATCAAGACCCATCTCGTATTTGCCAAACCTCAATATACAACTCTCACCGAACCCACGAAGTCACTTGTTTCACACAAACCTTACTCTTATTCTGACGATCAACTGATGACCCCCCACTTGGATACCACATCGCTACCGTGTTGATGCTTCCGACGCTGTCATTGAAGCTAACAAGATGCTCATCTACGAGCAACAGCATAAACACCTACTTCTAGGGAAAAACTCACTTAATTCACCTGTAATACAAAAGAATGCACTTCATCTAAACCGTTGTCCTCTATTCAATCCTCCATCATGAACCACAATTCTTACCCTCAAATCACTGATTCTAAATCTACAGATTAACTTTGAATCAAACGTGATCACTTTCATCCGACGTCAACCCCGAACTTATAACACATACATCGGTCCCCTGAACCCACAATAGCAGAGTACTTAAGCTCAAGTCTTATTCGTCAGGTGGCCAACCAAAACTTGCCTCTTACACTTAGTATCTTCTTCTTATATAGCGCTCATCACAACCCCTACATTCCAAACCAAATCATCACGCTAGTCTCGACAGACTATACCAACCAAGGCTTCTCAAACATCGACTCCTTCCTAACTCATATCTTACCACATTCTCAGGACCATAATTCAAACATACGATTACGTCTAAAATACAATACTCACCACAGTCGACGACTATTCCTCGACTCTAAGAACTCTGAGTAGTTCAAGCCCTAAACAAAACACAAATTCAAACTCACAAAAGTCCATCAGAAACCTACCACGTGGATACCCCAGTCGTAAGGTTCCGAAAAACTTTCCATTCCACTGAGAGCTAAACGTGCAACCATACCTTACACCACCGAGAACAAATTGCACGCAACGGTTAACAATCCTCCATTAATCACTGCAGAAAAGACTCTATACATCAATACTAACCCTCTTGTTAGCAAGGATAAATATTCCTGATCAACCAACCCTATCTCATAGGGAACACAACCCCACGCTCTTACACTTACACGGTAGAGCAAACAAACTCCATCCAGAAAATCCACGAAGAACTTAGTTCTCCGATCATCCGATTTTGGTAGTACCCATTCTCTAGGCGCAGCTCACGGATCGCTGCACGAATACTAATCCATGGAAACTCTTATCTCCCCGAAACAACCGAACTAAGAATCAACCAATGGTCCTGACCGTTACACATAACCAAGGTGGAGCAATCCACATACAGCCACTATCCGCAAGACAACCATATCTTCTTCCTAAGAAAGAAACGACCAATCAGAAACCATGATCCAACCTCAATGTACTCTCAAACCTCATTCGCACACACGTGAACTTCATCAATTCTCATACCTCACTCAACACATCCCATTGGACTACAAGCTCGTCACCAATTACACACGGATACACAACGCCAACATTTCCATTATTGCAAAGCCTCACTTCACAAGGTTACGCTTCACTTACCTAACTCCCACTAGGCAAATCATAGCCATGTCACAGCCTCGGGCTCACAGTCCAAGCAACTCACATAGAAGGTGCACGGCACCAAACCAAGGAAACCCAATCCAGAGACCTTCCCTCCAAAGTTACCAATAACTTCCACGACCATGCTGATGCCTCTCGCACTTTCACTCCCCAGGCACACATCTATCACAGACATCTTACCCCACTGTTTCTCGCCTATCACTCCAGGTCACCCACACCACACGGTATACTACTGAATCTTATTACTCTACACTTCGTTCCCCTAGGCAAACAACATAACTACCTATGAACCTTAGGTTGAACACAAACAACTTCCAGACATATCATATCTAGGAAACACCGTCTTAGCACTAGGCCAACCACACTATCGAACCCCTCTATGGTTCGTTCAAACCTCATGCACCCAGCACGATCCTCAAGCACGATCTCCTAGTCTTGAGGATAACAATCCAACCACGAACCTCTATTTTTGCAGGAATTCCACAAAACTAATACTCGAGAATTTCACTACATAAACAATTCAATCACTGAATTCCCCTTAGGATCTATCTTAACAAGGATTTAAGCTATCGACATTCTGTACAACTCAGGTTACATTTCCAAGCACTCGAGTTCGCAGGATAAAGCAAATGGGCTCTTCAAGGAACCACGAGCAAACAAACCCACATTTATACGATCCAAATGTTTAATTCCCACCAAGGAAGAACAGTCTCACTGGATAACTAATTATGAAATGTCTCTCTTCCTAGAGAAACCACGAGTCAACTTTATGCTCTTACTCAAGGCTACTATCCTTCAAGGTAACCATCACATGCTCGGGTTATAAGGAGGTCAACAATTATTCCTTATAAAGATATCGGATATCTGAATACAAACGTTATCAGCTACCAATCATAATGGGTATATTCCTCGTCACACCAAGTTCTCGTACTCAGTTCTTTACTTAAACACTACAACTATAGGTTACTCTTTCACCTCTCAACAACGCATCTCACACGTCCACAAAAACCTCACTGGTTATCCACTAAAGTATAACACTACACATACTCGCATCACTTCAGGACATCTCCTTACAGGTCACTTCACACCAACTCGATTCCCAAAAGGTAGGTAACAACCAAATAAGTAGGCGAAACCACGTCATAGTCTCGAGCTCACAGCTCCGGTACACCCATCAAAACACAAAATGTTTAACCGGTCACACATGTCTCTTATGCCACTTTACTAGTACCACCAGCACATAGCTATCCGAACATGAAAGCAACTACACACCACACGAACAAACGAACCTCGCTTATTGACTCTAGACTAAAGGCACCACCCTATCACTCGCCCCTTAAAGGTAACACAACACCACCACATCTAGACTTTAAACCAGATACATGTCACTTCCAACATCCCCTTATGGGATTTCTACCTAACAACACGTCGTCCTAACAGGATCGAGTCAGCCACTCCAACAATATCTACCACATGCCTCACCAATATCACATACTCATATCTTTACCAATCACCAGGTATTCCACAAAGTCTCCTATTCTTGGGAACAACAATCCTAGTCATCAAGCTCTTTTCCATGAAATTTCCTAAATAACCTCGGATCATCATTCACCGCATCACAACCATCACCAATACACATCTCTCCGTACATACGTGTATATCACTCGACAATCTTTTTGTCAACAACATCTCCAACCTACATACTCATCATTGTACAACTTCTAACTCCTATCACAGGATGTAACTTAGCAACAAGCCTCAAAAGAAACTCACCGGTCATCGACGGACTCTCAAAACTATCTAGCACTACTATGGTTACCAACAACACCCACAGGGTAAGGGACATCCCAAACACTGTCTAAACTTAGACTTTTTAACGCACCTTAGGCCGGAGATTATTACGCTCCCGTCCACAATGCTCTCAACCACTATGCTCCTGCCCATACCTAATCTCAAAGTACACGGCTCATGACGTACATAATTCTTATTGCGCCCAAAATCACACCTATACCCAATCACAACAAACAACCTTCAAAAGGTTTCAAACACCCTACCGCAATCACTGGTCACCGGGTCACATTCTCAAATCCCACATCACCATCCAGACCTACACTCGTCCTAGCCCCGCGGGCATAACTCTTATAACAAGAATATCATGACTCCCATATAGGTTAATCTCAACTTAACCTTCTAAAGCTAAGCTACACACTACTCATCCCGCTCACCACCTAGTCACATCACATCAATATATATTCACATACCGAGGGAAAGCCTTAGAGTAATGCGACAATTTGGGCAACTAATTTAGATTTCTCATAGGAAGAACGTCAGCCAAATACTTTTCTATTTCGATCCCCAAAGTAGTTGATCGGACACCAACCGGCATGCCACAACATCCTACGACTCAACTCTCCATACCTATATAAACACATAACATACGCAAAACAATTCAACTGCAAACCCATGCAAGCACACAATTCATGCCGTGTAGTGGTGCCTAATCTTATCAAACAATTCTCATATAAGGGTCATCCTAACTTCCCATGGCTCTTAGGCATCCGAACCTAGAGCTCTGATACCGTTTGTTACGACCCAACCCCGAGTCAGACATGTCAAAACTATAACCTAAATAACCTTTCCAAACATAACATATGCGTAAAAAGGTTGTTTCCCACATTTAGGATTTTAAAAGATTCCAACCCAAAACACAAGTTTCAAAAGTTTGCCTACAAACCATACAAGGATAGATGACAACAAATGCTCAGCTTTAAACTTTTATATCAATTACATTCATCCAATTTACTTTAGGTACAAACTTAACTCAAAATACAATGAAACAAATCTTTCCTATAGCCCTTTTCCCAGCATGCATCCTTTGTCCTAGAATCACTCAGGATCTTCAAAACCTAAATTAGTTTTAGTACACATACATGAGAAGAAGCTCGTAGAATAAAGACTAATTCTAATACTAAGCATGATTTGTAAGGTGTAATGGGTACAACCGAAATAAAAATGCAAGTTTCACCAATTCGTTATTTATTCCCACGCACACACCCACGCACGCCAATTTATTCATTTATTAAGCCATTTTCAAAATATTCATTTCTTTCACATTTATCTATATTATTATCTCATCATCTGATTTTTTACCAAAAAAAAAATGTATCACATTTTTATTACACAGTTTATCACAAAATCGTATCATAATAATGAATTGCCATCGGGTGCAGCTTATAAAAACTCCTCCCTATTAATTTTCAATAGGCTACGCGAAGTCATTGGGTAATAGATAGCTCTATAACTCACCACGACGTAACATCACATTTCGTGGGCTAACCCGTGAGCATGTGATTTTCATCTTGCGTAAGTTTCCGATCTTTCACCGCGGAGCCCCAAACCCATCGTAATTCATATCAATCCATACGATTCATTATTCATTAATATCATCGTTTTCAAAAACCTGAGAGTCTAACTCTACATCCGGTTCCTCTCCCAATCATTTTCAAATAATCTCATTTCGCTTCTCATTTCAAGTTTTTCGTTTCAATTTCATATCATTTTTTGTTTAAATACTCGAGTTTCCTTTCATGTCATATACATCATAACATCAATATATAACTTTTCATATGTCATATTTCATTTACCCATTTTATAGAGTACCAATATAAAACTAATTCAATAGTGATCATATCATTTAATAAAAAAAAAGATGCATCCATTATATGCATATAAAAATAAGTTTGAAATCCACTTTCCCTTTCAAAAACTTAAAATTTGAAGTTACCATAATGCCAAACTACAATCCTCACATATCTCTTTTTACCAACTCAACCTGCCCAAAACATAGGTTAATCAACATGATTCAAAAAAAACTAAACAACGAGTTTAAAACTTTTCAAATTGTGCCCAATCGAGGGTTTTATTAACGTAAAAGAGTAGTTCAAAAACTAGGATCACAATCTCCAAGGGCCAAATCTTTTAAACAAAACATCAAAGATTTTGAAAATAGCCCAGACCGATCGTTCGGTAAAGAGACCGATCGATCGGTCTCTTGCCTCCATAAGAGAACCGAGAGGATCCCAAGATCGCTCGATAAACCGATCAATCGGTCTATCGATCGGTCGTGCTCCATATTCTTTTTCAAGCCAAAACTTGATTTTCAACACTTCAAAAGATTCTTTTCATACTCTTTCAACTAATTTTGGGCTACGAATTCACTTTTAAAAAGGAGAAAAAATCATGCTAAAATCTCCCTTGAGGCATAAAAGTTTATGTGAAGAAAAATAACCAACCAAAAACTTTTTGTTACGATAAACTCTTAAAATCAAGTTTAACTACTTAAAAATTCCAAATTTTTCAAATGTCACAGTCATATAAACCATATTTCCTCAAATAGCTCTAAGATCTTACATTTTGCGATAGTACCAACGTTAGTTCATTTTGTATCCAATTACATTTCTCAATCGATAATTCAAATACTTCAAATCTTAACAATTTTCATTAATGTAACAAAACCCCATCATCCTAATTTTTATTTATTTCCAAGATTGATGCATCCTAAATACCCAACATAGGAACCATACACCTCAATTTATTCCAAGAAATCCCACTCAAGTTTTAGTTTCATATATATAGCAAGCTAGGGTTTATCTTAATGAAAATAAACAACACAAATCTTAACAAATCATAAGAGAGTGTAGATCCTACCTTATAGACGTCCCACCACCAAGAATCAAACCTCCCGCGAGTATCCCCCAAAGCTCAACAGACATCACCATGGAGGAGTTTTCAACCAGCATCCGCACTCTTCTACAGTAGCTCGCGCAAGGACACAGCAAGATCTCGACCTCCGACGACCGTGGAAAGCTCCAAAGAGCTCCAAAACCTAAACCCAATGTCACCCCTCAACTTTAGAGAGAAGAAAGAATGACAAAACCAACCCAAAAATTGAAATTTATAGCCTTTGTCCGTCAAAGACCGCTCAATCGGTCTCAGGACCGCTCGATCGATCTCCGCGACTACACTTTTGATTCGACTTTGAACAAACATATCTCTTTTATTCGAATTTCAAATAAGGTCGTTCTTGTGCTCAAACTGAAGCACCAGAAGTTTATTTTCCAATGGTTCAAACCTCATACTAGAATTCATTTTGAACAAAATTTTATGACCAAATTAGTAAAGGTATGTCACTTTTCTTCAAATATTTTTCACATATTTTTATTCAAATACCCATTAGAACCTCATATTCTTCCTTTAGCATATCTTTCATGCGTATCCAAGCTCCAAGCATTACCAAGCTCAAGTTTTAATTTATACCCTCATCTATGCTTAATCATTTTTAAATAACACGGGTCACGGTCTCACAATAAATTTTTTAGTTTTATTTAAAATTATTTTTTTAAATAATTAAAATTTTAGATATTTTATTTGTTACACATTAAATATGAAAAGATGGTTTGAAAAGACGGAATCTTTTGAAAAGTGTGATTTTTCAAAATTTATAAATTTATTTTAATTAAATATTCTTTTATAACCCCCAATTTTTTAAAAAAATAGAAATAATTACACTTACCTCCCATGAAATTTAAGCTTATTACAGGGACCTCTCCCGTGGTCTTTGAAATTACATTAACCTCCCATGAGATTTAATTTTAACATCAATTGCACCACAACTTTTAAAATTTCTGTTAAAATTTAACGAAAACTGTCATTCCCACTCTAAAACCACCATTCCCACCTCAAAATCACCATTCAAACCACCTTTTCTGTCCAAAATCACCATTTCACCCTAAATTTTAACAGAATTGTGGTTTTAGGAAAGGTGGTTTTACGGTGGGAATGGTGATTTTGGATGGGGGAAAGGTGATTTGAAAGGTAATTTTGGGGCGGGAATGGTGATTTTGAGGTGAGAGGAATAGTTTTCGTTAAATTTCACTACTACAATAATCGTTAAAGATCACATTTATAAAATTAAAAAGATCTCACTTTTAAAAACAATGTGATTAAAAACTGTTAAGTAAAAAATTAATCACTTTAATAAATAAAGTGTGATTGTATATATATATTATCACACTTATTAAAAAAGTGTGATATATTATAATTTTTTAAATCTCAAATTTTTTCATAAATGTGATGAAAAGTATTGGAAATAATTTATTTTAATTTGTTGAACCCGATCCCTTAATTAACTCATCATTTTTCGCTCAGCTTCCTCCCGAGAAACCCAGAAACCCATTCTATTCTCCCTGTTTCGCACTCTTCGACGCCGTCGGGTTTCCACTGTTGCCGTCGTTAGGTCGACTTCTTCCATCGCCGCCGCTCGTCTGTTACCATCGCCGCGCCGCTCGATCGCATTCCGTCGTTGCGCTGTTTAATCGTCTTCCGTCGTTGCGCCTCTCACACCGCTCGTGTTCGGCGTGGTCCTGTCACCGCTTCCAGGTTGTTCCTCTTTCGGTATTGATATCTTCATACTTAACTAATTGCCCATATTCTTAAATATAACGATTTCGATCTGTATCAACATGTGGTTGTAATTAAGCTAGGGCACAAAACTGCCCCTCTACAAACGATTCAGGCTTGCAGTTTGAAGTCTCTCTCTCTCTCTCTAGAGCCTTCAATGGCAATTGATGTTCTTGGATTTCTCTGGATGGAGAGGATCTGTGGGCCTTTCTTCTTACCTTTAATTTTCTGAATGTTTTTTGCTGTTTATTCCTCACTTGATCTTATTTGTACTCTTTGTTACGAAATTCGCTATTACTCATCCTATATTAGGCAGTGGAATGACTTTCTGTCCCTCCCCTTCTTTCTGTAGCCCATCATCATTTTGACGAAAAAAAGAACTTGGGGCCAGATAAAGGAAAAAATGCTTCTATCATTAAGCCCAAGAAAAAAGAATGCGTCTATCATTAATTCCAGAATTTATTTAGGACATAATAGATCTAGCAAATGTGGATATGTCACCTCAAAAACTAAATCTAAATATGTCACCAGACCCTGCTTTGCCTTTTGTTTCATCAGTATTCTTCGTGGTAATAGACAATATATTTTTTCGAAATGATCTTATAGATGGCCAACCAATGACCTGTGCCCTATATGATCAAATACCAAGCAGAGTTGGAGACATAAGAATTCATTGGCAAAAAGGGATTTATGTAACAAACTAATTTAGAAACCACAACTAGCAATTTGACAATAAATATGACTGAACAAGAGTTAAAAATGTGTAACCAACCAATCCCTTCAGTGAATAATGAGTTCTATGGGGATTGTTATAGCATGTGTATATGAGACTCGTAATTGATACTTTGTTGTGTTGCCAAGCGATAATAAATGAATGAAAACAGACTCCATGAATCATATGAGACTTATACTTGGAACTATTTAAGAAAGTTGTCAACCAACTCTTCCGTTCATGCACGGTACATAAAAGTATTTTACAAACACCGAGGTTTTAGAGGCCAAATCCAAAAAAGTGTTCAACATGAAAAGTGTGCAAAACGTCCTAAATATGCTACCTACCAATGTTCAGAATTTATTTTCAAGTTTAACTATTTTAAAAATACTAAAAATAGTAACAAAACCCTGCACCTTTTAGTTAAGTGTTATGTGTCTAAGTGTTTAGTGTTATACTTTTAAGCTCCTAATTTTATGCCATGCTTGAATTGAATTATTAGATTGGTGACGTTATTTAAAGTATTTTACATGCTTAAGATGGTTGGATACTTACATGTAAGCTTAGCTTAATTTTTTATACATACATGTGATATGATATGACTTATGTGTTAAGTGACTTATATGAAATTTATACATAATTTTTGTTTATAAGAATTGTGCATATTACTCACATGCCATATAGTTCATGCCATGCATAGATAAATTTGAGAGTTGTAAATTTTAGCTTAATGTATCATGCCATGTCATCATCGGGATGGATTTTACGGGGTTCACCGTACTATTTTAATTAAAGAGTGAAAATTGAACCTTAGGGTTGGTACTTTGACCGATGGAAATTATATACTTTGAAATTGTGATATCGACTATATGTCTTGATTTGTTTTTGGGAGAATTTTGTTCCAAGTGCTATATGCACCGATTGTTTATGATATCGACTATATGTCTTGATTCGAGGGCCAAACCGTCGTTGACACCTTACCGTCAGTGATAACCCGACTGGACACTTAGTCTGCAACGTAATCATCCCACGACTGAAGGAACGCTTTTTGTCGGTCGGTAGACTTAGTTAGCATGGTTGGGATCAGGGTTAAGATGGTTCACCTTGGTTAGGCAAACCTAGAATAACTTAGCATTTAACCAAACTTAGTAACTTAAATGAACAGCATCATCATTAACATATCTCTTATTATGTATAAATTGTTGTCGTTGTGTGACTTGTTTATATGGGAAATAGTTGTATGTTGGTATGAGTTTCTCTGACAATCCATGCTAGGTTTTGAAGAGCTAGAAGAGCTTATTGACGAAGTACGTTGGCGTGGATATAGAACCTTGGTTCTCGTGACCAGGAGTTTCACGCTTTCGCTCCAACCTCCTTCGACCACATAACACCAATTTTGAGGTTGCCCACCTGTTTTTTGTATTGTTTTAACGTACTTCAGGAAGATTATATTTAGGTCTATATTATATAACTCTATAATATCTGCTTTTTAGCATGTATGTGTATTATCGTTATTAAATTTTCGTAACCCTATTAGTTAATTGTCGCTCTAGATGCTCTCGAAATTCGGAGCGTCACATTGTTGATATTTGGTTCTAATATATCAATTGTAACAGGAGCTAAGTCATTGCTAAGTTAGAATTTTGACATAAAAGACTTACGATAAGCTAATGTGATATTGAGAATTCAAATTACTAAATAAGAACATGGAATTTCTCTTAATCAATCTCATTACATAGAAAAGATTTTGAGAAAATACAACTACTTTAATTGTAAACTTGCTTTGACTACTTTTGATCCTAGTGTCAAGTTATTTAAGAACACTGGTGATAGTATTAAAATGTCTGTGTATGCATGCATTATTGGTAGTATTCAGTATGCTACTGACTGTACTAGACTTGATATTGCTTATGTTATGTGAGTTTTATGCAGATTTACTAGCAGATCTAGTATGAAGCATTATTATGCTATTGAAAAGGTCATGCTGTATCTGAAAAAAATCATGAACCTAAGATTACATTGTTAGAGGTTTTTTGCTATCCTAGAAGGATATAATCATGCCGATTGGAACATTATTTCAAATGACTCTAAGACAACTAGTGCATATGTTTTCAACAAAGTTGTGGACGTAGTATCTTGAAAATCAGATAGACAAACTATTTTGGCATAGTCTATGATGAGTATGAGATAATAGTCCTAGTTACAACTAGTGAAGAGGGAAGGATGGCTGAGAAATCTACTGTCAAATATTTCTTTGTGGGAAAAACTGATACCAACAATACTAATCTATTGCGATAGTACCACAGCTATTGCAAAAGTTCAGAACCATTATTATAAGGGCAAGAGACGACAAGTACGTCATAAACACAGGACAATGAGAGAGCTACTCACTATTGGTGGTGTTAGAGTGGATTATGAACGAATTAATGAGAACCTGGCTGATCCTTTGACGAAAGGACTAGCACAAGAAAATGGATAAACAAATCACATAGTGATGTTATGAATCATGCTAAAAGAGTTAATAGTTGAGTCAATTCCTAAGAAGTATGACATCCTAAAGCAATAAAGATTAAATTACATTGTAACTCTTAATGAGTTTTATAGCTCCATGTGGAGTGCAGTATCTACAATACAGGAGTACTGTTCATAGGTTCACTTATATAAATGTAAAAGTGAGACCACTTTTTATGCTCTAGAACATTCAATAAATTGGGATATAAGCACATGGCCGTAATGTGCCGGCTTAGAACACCACACAAGTGGAGCTATGCGTTTTGTACTTTTAAACTTATAGTTCAAGACTTAAAGGCACTCTAGTATTCATTTGAAGCATTCTCACTACGTAAAGGTTCAAATCGAAAAACACATTTACTTATGCATATCTTCATATCTCATTGCTCATATAACATGATTTTAAAAAAAAAAGACAAGTGGGGAATTGTTGGGTTTGTTGTGTGTGTGTGTGTATTTTTTTTTTTAAATCGTGGTGCCTTGTCCCACATTGGATGGAAAAGAGAGTGTTCTTTTTCTTATAAGAACAAATCATGCATTGGGTTGGTAGTTGTGTAGACCTATTAAGATCCTTGCGCACAAATGAGACACCAACCAATTTGACCCAAATTGGATTTGAATTTGGCGTGGAAAGCTCTGAAATTGCTAGAAAACTTAAACGTGCGTGCGTCACCCATCGCGTCCTGCATGCGTCAAAAGACACATGCACGTGTGTGCCGAGCTGAGCCG
>JAULJZ010062439.1:0-13465 GCA_032270985.1 Heliamphora pulchella | reverse complement strand
TAAAGCCATGACATTAGGCTCCGAATTTTACACAAAAATATAGGGCCTCCAAAAATCTTAAGCATTTATATATATTTACATATAAATTTTTGCATAGAGCCCAACTCAATTAACAAATAAAGAGTCAAATATTATTTTTTCTCTCATGCCCGGTTAGAAAATAAGGCCCACTACCGCAGCTAATTCTCATTCTACCGAAATTGCCTAATCCCTAGCTAATTAACTAATTCTCATTCATTTCAGCCGAAAACAACAGGCACCGCCACTCTGAGCAAGCCCTAGTTCTGGTAAAATCTTCATTCAGTCGACCCTACACGAAAATATCAGACATAAACTCAAAATCTTGCTTCACTCTTTGATCAAATCACAGAAATTTTAGAAACTAAGAAGTGAGAACCTTGTTTTGGGAAAAACTTCATCTCGCTGCCGCTCTGGGCGCTCTCGCTCGCCACAATCGATCGCCGTTGCTCTTACTTGCCGTAACTAGTTGCCGCTTGCTCGTTGCCGCCGCTCTTACTCGCTCGCTGCTGCTTCTTTTCATCTCAGTTTCAGCCTTTCACAGGCGAATTCGTAAGCTTTTTTTTCTAAATAATCTTATGAGAATATGAGTTCTTTATGTGTGAATGCTAATTTTTTGTATAGAGATTTTGATATTTATTTTTTTGTGGAGATTTTGATATTTAATTTTGTTAGCCCAAGGGTTTTTTATATTGATTTTGATGATTTTCATAATTCATTTTTTAAGAATAAATAGTTTTAAAAGAATAATATTCATATTTTTTAAAAAGAAAGTGTTGACATATATTGAACAAATGAGTTGACACTTTTAGCCAAAAGAAATGACTTATCTCTCAAAAGAATTAAAATACCTAAGCATTCTTGAGAATATTTTTGTTGAACCCAATTGATAATTGAGTCAAAACTTTAAGGTAAAGTATACTTGAAGATATCAAGTGTATCAACATCTTTGAACAAATGGTTTGACACCCTAACTTGTCGTTGAAGTTGTTTTCAGGTATTAAATGTTAGTGTCGACACAAATGAATTTTGTGTCAATACAAAAGAGTCGAAACTCTCTGGACTTAAAATGAGTCGACACAAATTGAATTTGTGTTGACACAAAAGTGGTTCCTCATTTTTGTTATCCAGAACTTTGAGTCGACAAAAATGCTAAATGAGTCGGTACAAAAGTACCGAGACCACCTGCAGATTTTGGGTGTCGACATAGAATTAAAGATGTGTCGACACAAATATCCCAAGCCCACCTGAAGAATTTTAATGTCGAAGCCAATTTCTAAATGACTCGACACAAATATCCTGAGACTTTCTACAGAATTTTAATATCGACACTAAGAAGATTTGAGTCGATACAAATTGTCTTCTCTCGAATGCTGAAGTTCAAATGAGTCGACACAATATCCAAATGTGTCGACACCGTGGTGTTGGTGAGGAAGATTGTAGAAATTGTGTCGACACCTCAGAAGAATTGAGTCGACCCAATCACTTGAAGATCCTTGCCCTAGATATTTTGTGTTGACCCTGAAGAATTTGTGTTGACACCTGCGATAAAAATTTAAATTCGTAGCAGACTTCAATGGTTGATTTTTTGACATTTAATGCCATAACCTACCTCCAACGGTCATGAATACTCAAAGGCTTATATAAAGAGTTACTCTTCAGCATTTAATCTCTCTAGAAACTTACAATCACTGTTCTATTACTTGATTCAAATTCAAAATTTTCAAATTTTCATTTATTGCTGAACTACAGCCCTTGTACATCATCTCTCTTTACCTCTTCATTTATTGTCAATTAATTTCTATAAAGAGAGTGAATGTTTCTCATTTAATCACTCCATTTATTGTATTTAAGAGTGAGTTACTTTTTATCATTTGAGTGAGTGAGTAAATCTCATCAAAAAAGAATTCAAGAATGATTAGAAAAAAACAGAAGATTATTTTCATAAGATCATCTTGAAACTGTTATATGCTTTTGAACGTGTCCGTAAACATTCATTTTCTCAAGAGAAGTCTTGAGATTGTAAGGTTTTGAATACGCCCGTGAAGCATTCTACATAGTGAAAGTTCTCAAAAAAAAACTTGATGAGTGGATGTAGGCTTGGAAGAAGCCGAACCACTATAAATTCCTAGTGTCTGGTTCATTCTCTCTATCCTTAACATCTTTAATTTTTGCATTACTTTATTCACTGTTTGTACTTGCTATATCTGTTTGAAATATTAAAAGAGTTATGAAAAAATTTTAAAAAGTGTTATTAATTTTGTAATACCCAAGTCACCTCTCTCTTAGATTGCTTAGAACTAACAAATTTTTATGTATACTGAATATTGAATGCATATCTTGATAAATTATAATTTTGAGTTATTGTAATGAGAAGTATTAATTTTATAATTTTATCATTTCAATTATTATTAATTTTTGAGTTAATTTTATTATTTATTTTAAAAATTGTAAAAAATTTTAAGGGGTTATATTTTAGAAGTTTGTTTTAGGCCCCATAAAATTCAGGGTCGGCCCTTCTGAGACAAAGTCCTGTATGAAATGACTCTAAACATATTAAGCGGTGTATATTAAGGTATTAATGAGGACACAAAATTTATCTACCACCTAATAACGATGATTATTATTTTTCATTTTCAATTATTCCCGTGTCATATTTGTGAATAAGATACTTGAACGTTAGAGTAATTATTTTACGAGTCAAGAATAACATTGTGTTGATGTAGTGTGATAATTTAATACGTACACAATATATGTTTGTTTAATATAGGTCATACTCGTGTGCTATATAACTATTGTCTCTTAATATAAAGTTATTTTTTAAAATTATGAATACAAAATATAAATATATTAAATAAACATTTCACATTGACATTCTAAGGTGACGCTATTTATCTACTTAATAAGTTCCCATAAAGAAAGTGAGTCATCTTCTGCGAACCCATCTAAAAAAAAACCTGAACGTGATGAGCAGCTTTTGCACAGCTTGTTCTATTGTTTTATGCATATTTTTCCATATCGATATGGGGTCCCCCTAATTCCTGCAGAAATGTGACACTGACAGCGCCTACTATAATGAAAACTGCAATAGTATATAGTCAAAAAATTTTATTTAAATTTTAAAATACAAAATTTAGATTTACTTGAAATATAGCGTATACACAATTAAATTTAAATTAATTATTTTAAACTTATCCGCAAACATGCGTTTGATTTATAGCTACTTAGGGCTAATTTAATTCTCGAATTATAAAGGTAGAATTAGCATCTTGAAAAACATGTGGCCCTACATGTTTTTATGGATTAGATTAGATCAGCGTTTATCGTGTTCTTAATTAATGTTTGGATTAGATTAAGTGAGGTTATATTTGCATTTAGTTCTCCATAGATAGGATTATCTTATATATCAAATAAAACGTGGAATTATATAGTGAAAAAATATCTTATCTTATTTATTATTTATACATTTTATGACCCCACATGTTAACTTTATTCCCAATCTTAAACTCATCTTTTTCACTCTTTCCCAAAAATAATTTGAAAGTCAAATGAACCCTTAGGGTATGTTTAGTTGAGGTATTATTAGAATTGGATTAAACTATAGGAACTATATATTTACTCGTAGAGAAGGGAAATGTAAAATGAGTTAATGATAAATTTACACATTTGCCATTTCTTTAATGAATTCACACCTTAGTTCTATAATTAAGAGTATTTTTATACATTATTACATTTAGTCTCACTTAAATATTGTAAAATCAAACAATGAATTATTTGCCTATTAGTTATCATACTGCCAATCAAAACATATATAGGTAGATATATAACAAATTACCCTATTAATCGAGTAATTATTCGGTGCTCTTAGATAGGGCTACATAAAAAATCAAAAAAATTTATAATCTGATCCAATCTAATCCATTCCGTGCAGTTCAATTTTAATTTATTATGGTTTGGTTCTCGTTTACAATATTTGAAAACCGTTTTAAACAGTTTGGTTCTCGAATTTTATTTAAAGTCATGATTTAGAACCGAACTGGACCGTTAGTCATGCCTTATTATTAAAAAAATATGTTAAAATCCTAACCCCAAGTCCCTACCTAACGAGTAACACGATTAACGCCGCCTCTCTCTCTCGATAACTCTCAATATCTCTCTCTCACAGTATCTCTCTCTCAGACTCTCAGTATCCCTCTCTTACAATCTCATGAGTAGTCATGACTCAAGCCTCACGCCTCACGCCTCACGCAGCCTCCTCTGTCATCGTTGCCACTGGCCAACTTTGTCGTCGTCACCACTAGCTTCCACCGTCGTCGCCATTGGCCAATTTCATTGTCGTTGTCGTTACTGGCCAACTCCATCGTTGTCACTGGCCAACGACATATCATCGTCGTCGTTGTCCAACTCCATTTTCATCATCACCACCAGCCTCCTTCGTCATCACCATTGGCCCCTTCTAGAGCTTCGATAGTTCACACATAGGTCAAATCAAAAACCCTAGTTATTGACTCTTGTTGATTTTGAAAATCCTATTTTTAAAACTTGTTGAATTTTTTTTGGTCAGATGGCTATTGGTAGATCTAGAGTTTATATTTGAAAACTTATTAATAGATTGTTTGCCATTTCTGTTTTTAATTTGGAGATCTGATTGTTTACAATAGATTGAGATTATTGAAAGCATGTTGAAAACTTATCAATAAATTGTTGTGAAAACTTGTTATTGAGATCTAATTGTTGAGATTGTTGAGAACTTATCAACAGATCGTTGTCCCACCAAGTTAAATTAGAAGTTGAGATTATTGATTACCAACTCCATGAAAGGTACCGTTAATTGAATCGTGACCGATCCATTTTTACGAATCTGTTCTAATTCGATTTCACGATTTGAACGATCCGAATACAGTTCAAAAAAACATAGAACTGTTACTAACGGTCCGATTTTTAGTTTTTTAAAGACTGTCTAATCTCGACCGTGTGTACCCATACTTTTAGAATACTATGTGGTAAATTTATATAGTGTTTTTACTTAATATCATAATAATAATTTTACGATAAAAATATGATAATTTATTTTTATTTAATGATTAAAAAGCAAGAAATAAACCATATTACATGAGTTGCCATTCTTAGATAATACTCTTAGAGTACCTAATACTTCATTTAGTTCTTAAACAAAGAGCTTGGTATTTCTGCAATGAAGCTAAGTTGCGAAGGAGAAACAAAAACGAGAGAGAGAGAGAGAGAGAGAGAGAGAGAGAGAGAGCCTCTTTCTTTCTCACTTTTTGAAGCAGAAAAGCACGATACCTTTTCTGCCCTCTCACGTGCAGTACCATATCCTTTCATTGTACCCCTTAACCCTTCAGTTTAACCTCTCCCTCTCTCTCTCTCTCTCTCTGACTCTGTGACTCTGTGAGGTCAAGAAATGGCCTTTGCTATAAAATGGGTGGAGTCCATACTCTACCAATGAACTCTTCAACTTCATAAAACCTGTGAAGTCAACACAGCTAGCACCGTTGGTTTTGTCACTCAAGTTTTCAAATGCTGGTGGAATTAGTACAGAATTACACAGAAGCCAACGCATAAAAGGAGGAGAAAAATGGCTCTAGAAACCCTCTCCACCAACGAACTCTTGAACTTCATAATCTACGACACCATCTCCGCACCACCCCCTTACACCTCCAACAACGACTCTTCACACCCTAGTTTCTTGCCGGAAACTTGTCTCAAACCTCCAGAATTCGGCGGCGCCGCCTCTGATAGCAGTTCCTCCATGGCGAAAATGTCCAGTCCGGCGGGTCCCGAACCCGCCAACGGGCGACGTAGTTCGGCTGTGCAAGGGCGGAAGAAGCGAAGACGACGACCGAAGCTTTGCAAGAACAAGGAGGAAGCGGAGACACAGAGGATGACGCACATTGTCGTGGAGCGGAACCGCCGGAAACAGATGAACGATTATCTCGCCGTCCTACGCTCGCTCATACCGGAATCTTACGTCCAAAGGGTTAGTGGTTATTATTCTGGGTGTGTTTTGTTCCTGTTCTTTTGGGATTTGGGTGTCTGAAATACAACTTGAAGGATTAGATTCTCCTGTCCGGTGGACATTATTATTATATGGAAACTTGAACTTTGCGAACTATTCATAATTCAATATAAATAGTTTAAATTTTATTATAATTCAACATAATCTCGACTAATAATTTTAAATTACAGGTAATTTTATGAATAATCTTTAGCATTTTTAAAAGTTAGCCAAAATTCAGTTAAAATAAGTTGATTTTTCTATCTTGTTTTGTTTGGCAATTATATATAAAAAATGCAAGAAAAGGTGATCTAGTTGAAACAATAGAGGGGGAGAAAAAGTAATTTGCAAACAAACTATTTATAGCAACTCCACCTAAAATGATGTGGCTGTGGTTTTTTTGGTTTATGAGCCACAGTAATGGGTTATTTTCTTTGCAATGAAAGGATTAAAATTGGCCACAACAGTGAAAATTATCTACAATTTTATTTTTATTTTTTTGGTATAGCATTACAATTAACAAAAATAAATAAATAAATAAATACTCAAAGAAACAAGAATTGGAGAAATCTTTCATATGAGTTATGGGTAATACTGATTCTTCTTCATTAAGATTAAGCATTTGTTTGGTCTAGTTTTTTATATAATTATATTTTTTCAATGAATTCAGAATTATCCCAAATGAGTATATTTTTTAAATTCATCCCATCATTAGAAATTAGAAAAATAAAAAAATTTGTGGAAAAGAATTTAAGAAGTTCAAACTAAACAAGAAAAACATCACCTAATTAATAGACTTTTTGTGACTTTTTACTTGGATCTTTAGTGCAGTCTTTTAAAGCTTTCTTAAGTTTATCTCATCACAAAATGTAAAAAGCTAAAAAGAAAAAAAATCCAACAAAGATGAAAAAAGCCTGAAACTTTTTTGCCCAAACGCACCCTAATTAAGACATGGTGTAGATTAATTACGCACCATAATCATTACCATCATCTTGAACTTACAGTGAACCGACACTTATCCTTTCAAATCTATATGTTTGCACCACTAGTTCAATTTCCAGACTACATTCAAGTACTATAAAAGTCAAAAATGCCCGCAATTAATCCTCTAAATTTGCTCTTGTAGGGTGACCAAGCTTCTATAGTGGGCGGTGCCATTGAATATGTGAAGGAACTTGAGCACCTCCTGCAGTCCCTGGAAGCTCAAAAGCTCCAGTTACTACAAGGAGAAGCAAGGCCCCCCACCACCGCCATCACCGCCACCATCACTGCCGCCGCCGCTGCCGCCAATAATCCCGACTTCTTAACAACCGCTTTGGCTCAATTCTTGGATTACCCTCAGTACGCATGGTCTCATCAGTGCCCAAACAAGTATACATCAAACTGCAAGGGGGAAGTGGCAGATATTGAGGTGACTTTGATTGAAACCCATGCAAACCTTAAAATCCTCTCCCGGAGAAGCATTAATAGACAACTATCGAAGTTAGTCGCCGGTTTTCAGACGCTGTTCCTCACCATCCTTCACCTCAATGTGACCACCTTTGACCCGTTGGTACTCTACTCTGTCAGTGCGAAGGTATGTTAACATCCAGAAATTTAGCTTGGGTATCTGCTATGGGAAAATTATTAGGGTACTTCTGGAATAACACGCAAATGATATTAGGTGATATTTTTGATAAATAAATAATCGCTATCTATATAATATGGGTCACTCTTTATCTTCTAATCACCCAATAAAAGTGAGTCATAATATTTTTATTGTAAAATTTATTATTATCATATTAAATAAAAATTAATACCACGTGCATTTGTCATATGATATTCCTGGGTCACTCTTTTTGTTTGTTTTGGAAGATAAAAAAATCAGAGATAAATAATCTCCTTATTAATTATCCCGTCATTAATTATTCCATCTCTTCTCTTCTCTTAATTATTCCATCTCTTCTCTTCTCTCCATCGTATAAGGAAAAATGAGGGACATATAATACAATCCAAATTTTTGGTCCCTCAATACAAGCAATGAAATCCAAACTTCAAATTCATCAATACAAACATGGACTATGTGCGTCTAATTATTTATACAAGTGTTTTGTGTCCACGTAATGTAATGCGTGTGTGATATTAGTTATTATATAAAAATACTAATATGCAGCCCAAATAATAAAAGTAATTATAAAATAAACTATAGAAATAAATGTGTTGACTACGGATTATAAGAGTTCAAGAATAATGAGATTCTAAAATAAAATAAAAGAATAATAAAGAAAAAAAAAAGAGTGGAGGGCTATAACTACTTCTATAAATTTTAAAATTTTAAAATTCAAACTATTATAAGCTTAATTTTGAAAACAAAAATTACGGTTGATCACTTTAAGAGACCAAAATAAAATACTTTCTTTTAATAATAGTATAGAATATGAATATATATATATTGGGTCATGCATATGCAATTTTTAATTTATTACAAAATGAGTTGAAATTAAAAGGGCAAAAGAAGTCAAATAAAATGCAATATTTTAAAATGCGTTAATTTAGAGTTTCGAAACTAGTCAAGATACATGTAAATTGACTCGAATAAATGATTATTCAAAAAAAAAAACTTTTAATATAGTATACAAATATACATAGATTACAACTTCCTGAAAAAATAATACACTCTGATTTTATTTTTTTCTTGAATCATACAAAATGGTAAATGTAAACTCATGCACATGCATGTACAGCAAGGGCATTTTAGTCATGTCCTAGATATGCGTGATGTTTGTTTCCAATATTTGTGGTGTTTGGAAGTTTGGATAAGGTGCTGTTTGGGTTTGCTAAAATTAATAGTTTATAAATTATAATTTGTAATAAAAATTGTAAGTATTTAATAAAGAATAGCTAGTAGTTGAAATAAAAAAAAATAATTATAATTTTAAAAAAAAATTGTAAGTGTTTAAAATAAATTGTAGTTTGTACCAAAAAGCTAGCTTTGCCAAACACCCCACTGTTTTTTTAGTAATTGTTAAAAAAAAATTAAAAAAAAAAAACTTTTGGCTAAAAACTTTGAGAATTAATTATTGTATTTTTGTAGGTGGAAGAAGGATGCCAACTCGGTTCGGCAGACGACATAGCAGGCGCAGTTCACCACATGCTCAGAATAATTGAGGAGGAATCTCCCCTATGTTGATGATCAAATCCAATCCTAGCTACCTGCCCCAAGCATGCCCTTGTACTTGCGCTTGAATCACCAAAATGCCACCACCCCCTCCCCTTTCTATGCACAAAGGCCCCCCTCTCTAGTCTCTTGTCCTTGGGTTGGGTACTATCAGTTAGGATCTTCAATCAATAAAAGAGGGTTGGGGACTTTTTGGGGAAAAGGGTGGGACCTTTGGGGTTTCCGTCGGATCTAACTTTGTAATATCTCGTGTGAACCCTTTAAGGCCTGTTTGGCAGAGTGGAATAGAGTTTTTTGGGAAGTGATCACTCCAATAGCTTAAATTACTCCCATATGTTTATTTTTGGAAACCACCCTTTGTTTCTCTAAAACTATTCAATTAGAAATCATCAAAATGTGCTAAAACTGTTTATTTATTTATTAAAATAGAAATCATTAAAATTAGTCCTATATGCTTATTTTTGGGAATAACCATTTGTTTGTTTGAATGGAATCTTCGTGCAATGGTAGAATTGTCGCCGTGTGACCTGAAAATTGTGGGTTCAAAGCGTAAAAGCAGTCTCTTATAAATCTAAAATAAAATTACATATTATAAATTCATCGTTATTCGCCCAATAAAATCAACACTTGCCGAGCTATTGCACTTAAATAATTCTTATTTCTAGAATGGTATGAATAATGGAAAAACTCCGTACTAGGAAGATTAATGAATGCTAGCCCAAAAAGTAGATATAGGCACATTTATAAGAAAAAAACAATGGTAAGTGAGGACTGCATTAAGCAAAAATACTATGTACTAATAAATTAAACTTATAATAAAAATACTAGTTTAAATTTGGTTGTATGCAGTGTGGTTTACATTTCAACTGAATCTAAAGCATTAATTTATTTTAAATTACGAATAAAATTATAAATAAATTTCAGAGATATGTAGTACTATTGTTGCATCCAGCTATCATATTTGGGCCTCCTATGTAACTTTATATGCACCAATCACTTAGGTCCCAAAACACCTATAACTTAGGTCCTTTTTGGGATAGATTTTTAGTTTTTCTTTATACTTTTTGTTGACCTTTTAGAACTTTTTTTAATTATTCTTTTAATTAAAATTTTTATTTTTTGAATCGTTTCAACGAGAAGAATCAAAAAATCAAAAATAAAGTATTAAAAGATGAAAACGTTTGCTAAAAGCAAAATTAAGCAACATAACATCTAGGCCCTGTTTGGATAGTTGGTTTATTGACTTATTTTCTTATTAGTAAATAAGTCAAAACACAAATAAGCCAGTATATTTGGGAGATAATTGGTTTATTTGTTTATTTGGCTTATAAATTACTTCGTTTGGCTTATAAATCAGCTTATTTGCCTTATTGGCTTATTGACTTATTGTTTTATTTGTATATTTTTAGCTTATTTGGTTATCCAAACGACGTAACTTATTTATTGGCTTATAAGCCAAATAAGCCATAAGCCAAGTTACCCAAATGGGGCCCTAGTCTATTAATTTATTTGGACTTTTTTTCACAATTTTTTTCAAAATTCTCGTGTCAGTGACAGATTTTAAAAAAATATAATAATTCGATCAACTAATAAAAATATACTGAAAGTAAAAATAAGAATAATAAAATAAATAGGTTATTATCCCAAATGAATATTTTTCCTCCATAGTTAATTTGGACAGGGTGCAACAAAGACTTGAAATTGATTGTCATGTTAAAAAAAATTAGAATATTCGGTTAGAGGTCATATTTATTTTTTAGGATTTGATAAGAAATTTATTTTTTTACTATTTTATAAGATCATATTTTTTAATTTTTTTTGGTGTTTTAGAGAATTTTATCCCTAATTAAAATCTAACAATGTATATAAATACTTTTATATATTTCCTATTTTATAATATTTATTTTCTTTTTGAGTACTTTTTCTCATTATAGCTTTTATCATTTTTTTTAATCAGAAATTATCAGTAGAACTAAATGCATTACAAATTTAACATAAAATAGAACAACAAAGTACATTAAATGCAACATACATCTTCAAAGGGATTTTGAAAAGCCTCCACACATAGAGGAGAAATAATTAAGGTTGCCTTT
The DNA here is from genome assembly GCA_032270985.1 of Heliamphora pulchella. Lineage (NCBI taxonomy): Eukaryota > Viridiplantae > Streptophyta > Magnoliopsida > Ericales > Sarraceniaceae > Heliamphora > Heliamphora pulchella. The sequence continues at coordinate 2,181 of JAULJZ010062439.1, read as the reverse complement.
GTTACAGAATTTAACTTCGGTCTAATTCGTTTTTAGTTCGTCAAATCTATAATAAATGAGTATTCAAATTATTTATTTAATTCATTGATATTTTGACACTTGTTTTTTTAGAGTTATGGTTTAATATTGCAGGGTTATGCAAACGGAGCAAAAAATATAAAAAAATAGCTTGCGGTATCAGATCACCCGACAGACCGTTCGAGCGGTCTATCGAGCAATCATTTACACATCTCGGTATTTTTGTCTGCAACAAAAATTTACTGCATTACAGATTTTACCGCTCGAGCGGTGAATAGACCGATCGAGCGGTCTCGGCGTGACAGCTTTTATTATTTCAGTGTAGCGAGGGCTTTTGAAGTTTTCCTATAAATAAGAAGCTAGGTTTTTCTTGTTTGTGTGCCTCTTTATTGAATTAAGAAGACCTAGCCGTCATATAGAGCTTCACAAGCTTGTTTATGTACGTGAAAGCTAGTCTACAACAATTTGATGATTCTTTAGCTTCTGCTCATTCAAGCCAATCATCAAGTCAATCAAAATTTTAACAATCAGTTTGGATTCGAGGAGTCGCTTGAGAGAATTCTCAAGTATTGAAGTCTGGTGGAGGAATCTGTCAGCATTGAAGTTCGGTAGTGGGTTCCAACGGCGGTCAAGCATAGCAGTTGGTGTACGTGAATTCGGTAGGAGTAGGCTTTCAAACATTTGATTGTGAGTACAACGTCGGTTTGTAAGATTCTCTTGTAACCAACATTTAATAGTGTTTAATTTTCTAAACCAGGTATGGTCTCGTGATTTTTACCCGGTTTGAAATTTTCCACGTAAAAATCGCCGTCTTGTGTGTTATTGTGATTGGTTTATTTATCTTCTTGGGTGATTGATTGATTTAAGCTTATTTACAGCGTTTAGCTTATTTAAGAAAAATTAATTAGTGCAAATCAGCTGGTAAATGATATTTTTCAACCTCCATTGATTGGAGAAGATGATTCAGTCAAATACAAATGCACGAGAAATTGACCTCAATGTATTCCCAATCGATCTATCAGTCCCTAAATTGTACCTGGATTGACCTCCGAATCTCTATGTAGAAAGTCATTATTAAAACACAATAAATTAAAAATACTTGAAAGCAAAAGATAAGAATTGATCACAATAATTCCTGCAATGCCATCCTTCTTCCATATTCAATGAAAATGGTATTGTAGTGTCCACCCAACTTTTGTAAAAAAAACTTACTAAATGTTGGGAGAGTCGTCGTTGGGTTGTTGTCTTGAATTTTGACATCTATGTTCGGTAGGACGTCTAGACAGCGTTGGAATGGTGAAAAAGGGAAAACACCAGTCATAGGGCCTTTGTAGATTCCAGAAAAACCGAGATCTTATTTTAACCGCTCGAGCAGTCTGGGCGCGACAGCAATGTTCGTGCAGGTAGAGCTGCGAGTTTTTTGACCTAACTTTGTAACTATATAAGGGTTTTATGTTTAGAAACTTTAGTATGACTCTGAAAACGTCTATACATTTGAGAGGCTTCTAAGAGTGTAGAGTGAGATTGTGACAGGCTTAATATGAGGTTATACATAAAAATTGTGAGACTGAGAGTGAAACTTATATTCTATATTGTCGAATAGTAGATTGTTTCTTCTCATATGAATGTGGACAGTCAGTCGAATCATGTGTATTCGTGTTCTTATTCTATCTTTATTTACTTTGCGTGAATCGTAGCCGATGTGGATTTTTCGCTGTCCAACCAGTTGTATTTTAGGGATTTGTGTCCTAAAATTCCCAACAATCGCCTAGCCTCAATTTTGGTGTTAACAATGCTGATCTACTTCTTTCGATTTGATAGATGTTCAGATTTGAAAATGCTACCATGAGAGAATAGAATGATAACGAACAGATGATAAAATTAAATAAAAAACACACTAAAAAATAAAATAAAACAATAATTATACACAAAATAGAAAAAAAGTCATATTTCCTATTTGATAGCCTTTTTTATTAAATTTTTTTTTCGATGTTTTCAAACGCACATATAAAAAAATCATACATGCCTCCTATTTAATAACACTCTCTGATCTCTCTCTCTTTCCGAATTTTCATCCCGTTTCTCCCTTTTTTCTTTTCTTCAATATTTCCTATTGGATAGCCTTTATTTTTTTAAAAAGATTTTTTTGACATTCCCTAACGC
>JAULJZ010062428.1:0-13465 GCA_032270985.1 Heliamphora pulchella | reverse complement strand
AATTATAAAAAAATAATATTAAAATTTTATAATTTTTCAACCCGCAAACTGCCTAAACCGCGGGTTGAAACTGCAAAAAAATATCGCCTAACCTACTAATTTTTATGATCGGTGAGTTGGTTATGGGTTGAAAAAACGATCACCCACCAAAAGTGGCTCAATCAAAAAAAATTTCCTCGACAAATAAGTTCTAAAAATAATAATTTTATAAAAATATAAATGTATATAATAAAAGTTATTAGATTTTAAAAAAAACATATATGTATTTTTAATTAATGAGAAAAAAGATTAAAAATAAATTAAAAAAATTAAACAAAAAGACAATAATTCAAATTATCCAAACAAAAATAATTCAAATTATCCAAATAAATTTAAAATGCCTTATTTAAATTTAAACTAAAAAATAACAAATTGACTAAGTCTTGACTTTATACTTATCACGGGTTTGACCGGGTCCTAGCGTGGAAGATAAATATCATAATAACGTGAATGCCATTGCTGTAATGCTATTCGATCATATAATAGTTAGGCTTTGTTTGAACCCGTCAACCAAATTAAAATAAAAAGAAATTAATATTACTTACACATATTATCATTTACAACAATTAATTAATTAAAAAAATTACAGACTACCGTTAAATTCACAACCTACACTATAAGTTTATTCTTGCCAAATCTATGTACACTAATTTCGTGCTCGACTGTCGTCGAAATTCACCACCACACGTTGACAGAATCTATCACCAGACTTTGACCTAATCGATGGAATCCACCACTGGTCTTAAACTCTTGAGAATCCACCCAAAAGACACCACGAACTAAAACAAATGTTAAAGATTTGGTTGCTTGATGACAATATTAAAAGCATGGAGATTATAAAATCATCAAGTTAGTCACAACTTAAAACTTTAGAGAATTTCTTTAATGAACACGACGGATTGAGAGTTTTTCAATCTCCAGAGAGATACTTTGGTGGTTAGGGAATATGTTGTTCAAAAAAGGCACATAACATAAAACATTAACAGTCCTTTTTATAACACATACACAAAACCCTAACAAAAAATAGCAAATATATATAGCGGGCGCGCGTACAGACCACTCATGCGGTCTTTAGACCTCTCGAACGATCTTGACAGACTTGCAACTGTTTTGCTTCTTTTTCAGTTCTATACAGATCACAAGGAGCAGAAAGTGCAAAAGCCAAAAAATGCTTCTAACCACTCAATGAATCGCTCCATCAGTCTGTCGAGCGGTCTAATACCGCTTGCATCTATTTGATGTTCTCATTAATTCTTATTAATTTCACAACTCAATACTAATTCTTATTCATTAAAATTTGATTAATACATTAATAAAACTTCTTGTTTATAACCCTAAAACACTAATTAAAAAGAAACTAAAATTCTTAATAAAATGAAAACAAATAGATTCTTAATTAAAATTTATTCAAATCTTGACAAATAAAAAAATCTAATACTCATTTTATTTAGTTTTCTTATGAGTATTATGATTTTTTAATTTATGAAGAATAAATAATTACTAATTAAGAGTTTATTTGTTTCTATTTTATTAAAGATTTTAACTTCCTTTTAACTAGAGTTTTAGGGATATAAACAAGAAGTCTTATAAATGTGTTAATCAAGCTTGAAGAAAAAGAATTGATATTGAGTTGTGTGATTTTTATTTTTTTTTTGGCTTCTCTATCTTTTTTTTTTCTACTCTCTATTCTTCTTCTGCTTTCTTTTGATGCTACATCGTTTCGCAATTAAAGAAAATGATTTTGGATATGTAGAGATGGCAATTTCCTACACTCACCCCTGCCCCGCATGTCCTTGTCTCGTTATAAATGGGTATTTTTTGCTCCCGATAACAAATGAGTGAGAATGGTATTGCTTTTTCCACTATGTTCCCTTCTCTTCCCACCTCTGATTACATAAAATAAATATTCTTAAATATAAGTACATAAATCAAATTTATTTTTAAAAAATATAACCAGCTTAAAATATTGAAATATTATACTTATCTTTTTTTTCTATTTATTACATTTTATGGTTTTAGTTCTATTAATTTATCAACTACTGTTTTTTATTTATTATATTATTCATAACTCTTATTAGTATCACTTATTTAAACCTTAAAAACTATTCTCGAAATATTCTCAGCCTTTCCCGTTTCCCATTATTTTTTGGTATTTACTTCTAATTCTATCCCGATTAAATTGGGAATGGAGATGGGGGACCTCATTATCAGCCTCGCACCACCCCATTGCCATCTCTACAGGTAGAGTTTGTAAAAAATCAAATTTAATAATCTTATTTTTGACAAATTTTGGATCAAGATAAATGTGAGACCCATCCGTCTTTTGAGTTGGGTCCGAGGTGCTATGCGTTTTTCTCCGCGAGGAGATGAACGATATATATTTATTTGGTCAAATTCAATAAGAGGTGAATGAGAAATCAATATTCAAAATCATTGCTTGAACATAGATTTTGTTTGGATTAATAGAAGTGTGAACTTCAATCCCACGTCGGAAGTTTTTGGGAAACTAAGTGGGTATATATAAGTTAGAGTTAGACTAAGTAGGGTCCCTTGAGGATGCCCAATTTTGTGAACGGGAGATGACATACCTAACGGTAGGTTCAACCCATTTCACATGTGCGTGCTGCCGCCGTCCATCCGGCCGAGTCCGGGTTGTGGATCGACCTGATCCAAGTAGCATATATATTTTCAGAGAAAATTTATTTAGATTTTTATTAAAATAAAAATTTTTAAATTTGAATTTAAAATTCGGTTACCATTAATCCAACGGGTCAAAAACCCAATCCAATCCTAGTAGCTTATATATTTTTGAAAAAAAATTATTTAAATAAAATTTTTAAAATTTGAATTTAAAATTTGGTTACCATTAGCCCAATGGGCCAAAAATCCAACGGTTAATTTTCAGAATAAAGCACTCGCGAAGATCTCGCGGAGAGCCCATCGCGGAAACCAAATAGAATAAGACACTCGCAAGGTGCTTGCGGAGCGCTCGAGCGCCGGAGACCCCCCTAAACTCCAATATAAAGCGCTCGCGGAGTGCTTGCAGAGCGTTTGAGCGTCAATGACGAACAGTTGCACCAATTCTGAGCAGGTACAGTAACTTTTCTGGAAAGTCACGTTAATGGCTATTTAAACACTTCATTGTGCACGAATTTGGCATCCTATATTCTTCCTATCATTACATTCTTTGTGTGTGCAAAGTTAAACAGTCAGAGAGTACAAAACGCTTACTATTCGACGTACCCGTAGATTGGAGTACTTCTTCTCCAGGTATTGATCGTTGTAGCATGGGAGATTGACGTCCGTGAAACCCATTAGCACCACTGTGGGGAACGAATCTATCTTACGGAAATAGCTTTCAACGCTAGCCTCAATCATCAGTTTTATTTTGGCTTTTGCGTCTGTTCGTAAGAATTTATTTTCTATTATTTGTTTTAAGTTTTTGCATTTTTTGTTTGTTTTGACAGTACAGTATTGAATTTTATTTATATTTTCAATTATTTTTTTCAACAATCTTAAAATAGATTCATTTTTTTCTAGAAAAACCTTTATTGTAGTGTTGCTTTACAGTTTTATTTTCGGTTATTTTAATTTCAGTTTTGTTTCTAAGTTTCAAAACTGTGTTATTTCTAGTTTTGATTTTTTATTCAGTATTGTTTCTGGTTATTCCAGATACCTGTTTTAAATTTACAAGTATTTGATTCTTTATTGATCTTCTATTCATACAAAAATAGCCACTAAAAACGTCAGTGTTGAAACTATAGTAACGGCCATTGCACCGGTTGTATCTGTGGTTGTTCCTATGTACCTGTGCGTCATGGGGAGAAGCCAGAAAAATTCGGCGATTCAAGATATGGCAACAAAAGATGTTGTTTTATCTCATGACTTTGAACTTGGCGAAATTTCTTTATAAAGATTCGTCTACTCTGAAGGAGGACGAGACAGATAGGCAAATCATTGCCACTGCGGAAGTATGAAAACATGCTGATTTTTTTTGTCAGAACTACTTCCTCAACGTGTTGGACAACGCATTGTTTAATGTGTATAGTTCAATCCAGGCAGCAAAAGAGCTGTAGAAATCCTTGGACAAGAAGTACAAAACGAAAAATACCAAAATGAAGAAGTTCGTTGTCAGTAAATTCCTAGATTTCAAGATGGTGGATTCCAAAATGGTAATCAGTCAAGTTCAAGATCTCCAGTTGATCCTACATGAAATTCATGTAGAATGAATGATAATAAGTTAATTATTCCAAGTGTACGTAATTATTGAAAAACTATTGCCATCTTGGAAAGAATTCAATAATTATCTTAAGCACAAACGCAATAAGATGCGGCTTGAGGACTTAATTGTGAGAGTGAGGATCGAGGAAGACAACAAAGTCTCCGATAAAAGAATTGAAAACCCCTTTATGGAATCCAAGGCCAATGTGGTGGAATATGGGCAAAAATCTAACAAGAAAAAGAAGTTCTATACACAAGGTTTCAAAGGCGGTGACACAAAGAAATTTAAAGGCAAATGCTATGTGTATGGCAAGCCAGGACACTTGGCTAAAGACTGTCACAAGCGGAAGAGTCAAGGGAACCTCGACAAAAAGCAAAAAACTGCCCAAGCCAATATAACAGAAGTAGAGAATCTATCATGCGATGTGTCAGAAATCAACCTTTTTACTGTGATGTCTGAAGTGAACTTGGTTGGCAATCTAAGAGAGTGGTGGGTTGACACTGGGGCTACTCGTCACGTGTGTTCAAACAAGAGGATGTTCACGACCTATCAACCAGTGGAGAATGGAGAACAACTCTTTATGGAAAATTCTTCGACTTCTAAGGTTGAAGGCCAAGGAAAGGTAATTCTGAAGATGATGTCTGGCAAGGAACTAATACTCAACGATGTACTGTGTGTCCCGGATATCTAGAAGAACTTAGTTTCTAGGTCATTGTTGAATAAGAGTGGTTTCAGGCAAGTCTTTGAGTTAGATAAAGTTAGCCTCACCAAGAGTGGAATGTATGTGGGAAAGGGGTACGTGAGTGATGAGCTTTTCAAACTCAATGTAATAACTATATTTTTTACAAGTAATAAGATAAATACTTCTTTTACTTATATGTTTGAGTTATCTAATGTGTGGCATGCTAGGATAGATCATGTTAATTATGATACCTTACGTAAGTTGCTTAGCAATGACTATTTACCTAAATTCCACATCGATCCAAATCATAAATGTGAAATTTGTGTGGAAGCAAAATTTGCTAAATTACTTTTTCATTCAATTAAAAAGAGTACCGAACCTCTAGAATTAATTCACAGTAATATTTGTAACTTAAAGTTTATGCAAACTAGATATGGTAAAAGTATTTTATTATATTTATAGATGATTGCACAAGATATTATTATCTTTACTTATTAAAAAGTAAAGATGAGGCATTATCCATGTTCATACAGTATAAAAATAAAGTTGAGAATCAACTTAGCAAGAAAATAAATATTTTTCGAAGTGATAGATGTGATGAATATGAATCATCATTTGATGAGTTCTGTTCAGAACATGGTATTATACACTAAACTACAGCACCTTATTCACCTCAGCAAAATTGTGTTGCTGAACGAAAAAATCGAACCTTAAAAGAAATGATGAATGTTATAGTAATAAGTTCAGCTTTACCTCAGAACTTGTGGGGAGAAGTTTTGCTTTCTACGAATTATATTCTTAAGAAGATGCCCCACAAGAAAACAAATAAAACAACATATGAATTGTGGAAGGATCGTAAACTTTCTTACAAATACTTAAAAGTGTAAAAGTGTTTGGCTAAGGTGGCGGTTCATGTTCCTAAAAAAACAAAAATAGAACTGAAAACTGTTGACAGTGTATTTATTGGATATGCAAATAATAATAGTGCATATCATTTTCTGATACATAAGTCAGAAATTGAGGATATACATGTGAATACTATTATTGAATCAAGAAACGCGTGATTTTTTTAAAGATATTTTTTCGTGTAATTCTACACGAAAATTAAGTTCTCTTATAAGGACTTATGATACTGCAACGGGCAGTAATCAAGACTAAAAAGAAATGAAGATGAACTCAGATGCAGTAAAAGGGTAAGAACTTCAAAATTCTTTGGTCCGAGTTTTCTAACTAATTTGTTAAAAAATGAGCCCAAAAACTTTCAGTAAGTTATGTTTACACCTAAAACACCTTATTGGAAGGATGCTGTAAATAGTGAAATTGAATCCATCATGTAAATCATACTTGGGAGCTGGTGAAACTTCTACCTGGTAATAAACTTCTGGAATATAAATAGATATTCAAAAGTAAAATGAAAGCAGATAGTTTAATAGATAGATACAAAGAAAGACTTGTTATCAAAGGATACAAGCAAAAGAAAGAAGTGAACTATTTTGATACATATTCTCCGGTTACAAAGATTGCATCAATTCGGATGTTAATTGCTATAGCAGCTCTGTACAATTTTGAGATACATCAAATGAATGTTAAAACTGCTTTTTAAATGGAGAATTAAATGAGAAAATATATATGGAACAACCGAAAGATTTAATGGTTCCAGGAAAAGAAAGACAAGTATGTAAATTTGTTAGATCTTTGTACGGTCTCAAGTAAACTCCAAAAGAATGGCATGAAAAATTTGATAACGTAATGATGTCAAATGGATTCAGAATAAATGAATTTGACAAATGTGTCAATTTCAAATACACAGAAAAGAGATATGTCATTGTGTGTTTCTATATTGACGATATGCTTATTATTGGTAGTAATCAAGATATGATTAAAACTGCCAAGAGAATGTTAAACAGTAAGTTTGACATAAAAGATCTGAATGTTGTAGATGTTATACTATGAATTAAAATTTCTAAAACATCTGAAACATATGTGTTATCTCAATCTCATTATATTGAGAAGATTCTTAAAATATTTAAGAAATTCGATAATGGTTCAGCGAGAACACATATAAACTTAAATCTCCATCTATCGAAGAATACTGAAGATGGCATATCTCATCTAGAGTATTCCCGAATTATTGGCAGCTTAATATACGTGACTAATTGTACTCGTCCAGACATTGCATGTGTTGTCAATAAATTGAGCAAATACATGAGTAACCCAGGAATAGATCACTAGACGGCAATAGTTAGGGTACTAAGATATTTGAGATATACCCTTAACTATAGACTGCACTAAACTAGATATCAAGGCGTAGTCGAAGGGTTCTACAATGCGAATTGAATATTTGATACCAAAGACTTAAAATTCACGAATGGATATGTCTTTACTTTGGCTAGTACAGCAGTGTCTTGAAAATCTTTCAAGCTAACGAGTATCGCCAGGTCCACAATCAAAACTAAGTTTATTACTTTAGATAAAGGAGGAAAAGAAGCAGAGTGGCTTTGCCAATTCCTAGAGGACATTCCAATGTAGACAAAATTGTGTTTGCAATTTATATTTATTGCGACAGCCAATCGGCAATTAGAAGGTCACAAAGTAATATGTATAATGGTAAGTCTCGACATATTCGTCGAAAATACAATACTATAAAACAACTACTCTCTAATGGAGTTATCACAATAGACTATATGAAGTCAAAGAATAACATCGCGGATCCACTAACTAAAGGTTTAGCTAGAGAGCAAGTTAGTCGATTATCGAGGAAAATGGGTTTAAAGCCTATAACTTAAAGAGTTATCATAACAAACACCTAACCTAACTGACTAGAGATCCCAAGATTTAGGTTCAAATTGACAACTAAGTTGTGAATGACTCAGGAGGATCACATCAGAGGTAATCGCTCCTACCCATTTCTAAGATGACACTGTGATACCTGCAACGAGTTCTGGATAAGCTAAGCTTTTAATGACTCTTATATCTTAAAAATTCAAGTGGAGTATTGCATGATACTCTTAATAAGAAATCATATATGTAAGTGTGAACTGACTCAGTTCTATGAGAATGATAAGGCTAAATTTCTCTAGAGCACTCATGAAAACCAGATTGTTCAGAGCCAAAATAAACACAACTATGAGAACCAAACAATGTCAGGAAATATTTTGTGTGATTTTCTATTGTCTTGATTTACACAAACGACTAAACAATTCAAGACATCATGTTCACTGATTAGCTAGTAAATCCAATAAACTTTCACAAGAGAAAGTTCAAAGCCGCAAGTTACCTATCTCTATACAAGAGATTTTCGCTTGTACTCTCTATTGTGTGTTTGCATTTGTATATGTATTGATTTTATAGTTATTTCTCATTCATGTGGGGGATTGTTAAAAATCGAATTTAATAATTTTATTTTTGGCAAACTTTGGGCTAAAATAAATGCGAAACCATCCGTCTTTTGAGTTGGGTCCGAAGTGCTACGCGTTCTCCTCCACGATGAGATAAATGACATATATTTATTTGCTCAAATCCAATAAGAGGTGAATGAGAAATCGATGTTCAAACTCGTCGCTTGAACATGAGTTTTGTTGGGTTTAATGAAAGTGTGAACTTCAACACCACATTGAAAGTTCTTGAGGAACTAAGTGGGTATATATAAGCTATAGTTGGACTAAAGAGAGGTTCCCTTGGGAGTACCCAGTTTTGTGGACGTGAAATGATCTACCTAACCGTGAATTCGACCTATTTCACACGCGCGCGCACGCGTTGCCGTCGTCTGGCCGGCCGGCCGGCCGAGCCGGGCTCGAGTCCGGGTCATGGGTCGACTTGATCCGAGTATCTTATATATTTTTGAAAAAGTTTTATTTAAATAAAATTTTCAAAATTCGAATTTAAAATTCAGTTACTATTAACCTAACAGGTCAAAAACCCAACTCGATCCGAGTAGCTTATATATTTTTTGAGAAAATTTATTTAAATTTTTATTTAAATAAAATTTTTAAAATTTGAATTTAAAATTCGGTTACCATTAACTCAACGGGTCAAAAACTCAACGGTCAATTTCCAAAATGGAGCGCTCACGAAGCGCTCGAGTGCCCATCACGGAAACCAAACCAGAATAGTGCACTCGTAAGGCGCTCATTGAGTGCTCAAGCGCCTCCTTCCAGTGTTGAGCGTTCGCAAGGCGCTCACTGAGTGCTCAAGCACCAAAAGGCCCCCCTAAACTCCAGTATAGGGCGCTCGCAGAGCACTCACGGAGCTCTTAAGCGCCGACGACGAACAGTTGCACCTGTTCTGAACAGGTGCCGTAACTTTTCTAGAAAGTCACCATAATAACTATTTAAACACTTCATTGTGCACGAATTTGGCATCTTATATCCTTCCTATCATTACACTCTTTGTGCGTGCAAAGTTAAAGAGTCGGAGAGTAGAAAACACTTAACGGTTCGCCATACTCATAGATTGGAGTGCTTCTTCTCTGGATGTTGATCGGTGTATCTTGGGAGATTAACGTTTGTAAAGCCTATTAGTACCACTGCGAACGACAAATCTTTCTTAAGGAAATAGCGTTCAATGCTAGCCTCGATCATCAATTTTATTTCGGCTTTTGCATTTGTTCAAAAGAATTTATTTTCTATTCTTTGTTTTAAGTTTCTGTATTTTCTGTTTGTTTTGACAGTACAGTATTAAATTTTATTTAGATTTTCAATCATTTTGCCCAACAGAGTTTTCGTGCTTCTCCTCGTAGCTTTGAATCGCGAGACAAACAGCTAATCGTTGGCTAGGTTTTTTGGGTGAGGTCGCGAGGCATGGTGGCAATGGTCAAAAACAATGGCGCGAGTGAAGGCAGCGGCAATGGGCAGCGCAAGGGATGGCGATAGAACTTGGTTGTGACAGCTTCGTCATTGGTGGTGCAAAGTAGTGATTGTAGTTGGTTCGCCATGCTGGTTGATTGCAACAACTAGGTCACAATTGAGCTTTGCAGATGATGGTAGCTGTAGTAGAATTTGTATTTTTTGAATTAAGATCATAAGCGAAAAAACAAAAAGCTATAAGCATTTGAATTTTCTTAACGCTTCGCTAAGCTAAAAACTAAAAATAAGATCAAACAAACACTCTCAAATTAAACCACTTAAAAGTTACTTATTCCAAACACAACTGATTTATTCAAATTTGGCTTTTTCTCTAGAATATAAGTTATTATTCCAAATGACCTACACAGGTTTTGAAAATGAAGATCACTTTTAAGGATATACGTCAGATAGTTGCAAAAGAATTTTTTTTAAAAAGAAACTAATTTTTAGTCTCATTTGAGTCACCAGTTTGTACCATGTGAATTCATAAAAGTGTACTTCTATGAAATCTGTTGCTTACAATAAGCAAAGACAGTTTCATAAATTTACATACTAAAAGACCAAAAAAAGTACTTTTTACAAGGACTTGTGAAAACTTCTTTTTTTTTTTTTGAATTATGATGAGAAGAAAAATATATCAAAAGCTGTCAACAGCAGAAGGCCCTTTCAATGCTTATGAGAAAAAGAACATCCAACCAAGCCTCTAACCGTGATGGCATTTTTTAACCAAAGGAAAAAATGCGATATTCAATCAATTGACGGTGGTAGGTTTTTAAAACCTGGGGAGCAAATCCATTCCAAATGAGTAAATTTGTGATCTTTCTCATCATAAACAAACTGGGGGAATAAGATTGGCATGCAAATTCACACTCGGAACACAACAATTGAACACAAATGAACCAAGATGTTGAAAACAATTTCAGCAAGTAGAAACTGTGTTCATGAGGGTGGAACTTGGTAAAAATATTGCACTTTTGATTCTAACAAAGAAACATACTTATCAATCACCGAAATTACAGCTTCGAATTCTGTCACTTGCTGCTCTATCGCATCAATTTGCTGAACATACTCATCAAAGCTACCGCTTTTGGATTTGAGCTGCTCCACGAAGATCCTTAGCCCAGAAGCCACATCGCCAAAGCTTTTATACTCTTCTGCCACCCTCAAATTCATGTTCTCCAAAAGTTCTAGCAGATTGTTTGTCCCCTGAAACAAGATGAACAATTTCAAATAGTCATTTATGAAGAGTGTGAATTCATTGAATTATGGGTACCAGCAGAGCCCCCGACATAACGAAGGAAATTTAAGCAAGCAAGAAAAAATTGGTGTAGAAGTTAGATTCACGGCCAGAAGTGAGCTCAGGTGGCACTAGGAATATACAGCTCTGGAGTAGGGGAAGTGCCGTCAAGCTTTTGATGTTACTTTGATTCATTTTTTGGCACTCTTTTCATAGTAATAACTAATAAAGTTGTTGTAGTTCCTTCGCATAATCCACGAGAGTTTTGGACAATTGATGATGGAATGGAAATAATAATTTTTTAGTTTTGTATGAGAAATCATAATTTGTTGATAAATTATATATCTTGGAACATAAACCTTCTTCAATGTATTCAAAACTTGATGTTCTAAGTCGTATTATTGGAATAGCTATTGGTATTGATGATATCGGTTGACATCGGAGAGTGTGAGCCAATACATTAGTAAATATTCATATCGGAAGCTCAAAATTCTGTTACGTATTGATTAATACAATGCATAATTGCCGATATTTAAAACCTTGCTTAATGGTTATATCTATCCAGAGGGCTGGAACTCAATATATAAGTGCACACAGGACAGAAAAAGTAGGGAAGAGGGATAGTACAAGAAAAGAAAGTAGAGAATTTAACATATAGCAAGGAAAACCCTTAAATTGCTTTTGTAACTTTACAGTGCAGACCAAGTGGAAACCAAGAACTGCTCCAATTCAGCGTAAAGGAACTAAGGCAAACTTATGATAACACTCAAGACTTGTTTCTTTCATCTGAATGAAGAATGTTCATTGCTCCATTAGTTTTAAAATTTTAAAATAAACAATTCTAGCCAAAAAATAAATACTGATTTTGGGAAACTGAAACGTAAAATGCCAAAATCAGTCGAAGAACTAATGTTTCCCAGGACAAAAAAATTTAATAAAATCTTAAAAGGGAACCAATTGAAATGCAACCCATACTACTTTGGGACCTTGGGCTGATGAGAAAGAAACAAGACCCTTGCAGATCGAGGGAAAATGTGATAGAGTTACTTCGATTGGAATCAACTGAAAACCACAGCTAAACACCATACAGAAATGAAATTAGGGTATTCCTGAATTTTTTTAAAGAGGTATCCCCATATTGATGATGGAAGAGAATCCACAATGTCAAACATGGTTTCCTTCTCATAAGAAGTTCCCTTTTGTTTCCTTCGTTTATGACATTATCCAGAGAACCAAGCACACTTTTACAATGCCCGGGTGCGAAACTCCCAAAGCTAGAGTTATTCCACAAAAGTTTCCATGACAGAAAAACTACAAAATCTAATAATTGCATTTGAAGTCAAACAGCTAAGGCCATGTCCAATCCTTCATCGCTTTTTATCAAATTTAAATTTGATGCAAAATGAGCTAAAATTGAGCTCTAGCCCTTTCATCAAACCTATATCAAACCAAGAAAACAGTTAATTTTTCATCAAATCAAGGAAAGACTTTTTCACCAATTTTGGAGAAAGAAGCTCTTGCGATACGATTAGAATTTTTTAAAAAAATTTTATGAAATGTTTAAAAGATGAAGGATTAGAGAATTCAAATGTTTCATCAAAAATGGTTAAAATGTGTTTTGAGGATGGGTTGAGAATTTTAGAAAGATTTGATGAAAGAATTGCTTATGACTATTGGAATGTGTAGTATCAAATGAAGCTTTTAACCAAAATTTTTACTCAAATCTTATAAAAGAAAAGATGAAAGGTTGGAGATGACTGAAAAAAGACGATGGAGTAACAATTTCACCTATCATGTGGCATGGAAGAAACAAAACAACAATGAGAAAGAATTACACAATCATACACACCGAAGACACGATTTGCATGGTTCATCCCAAATTAGAGTTATATCTACAAAATTACAATAATTTTACTATGAGAGAAGATAATACAATACAAGGTTCAAAACCTATCAACGCAACGAATATAAATTCCTACAAAACCGGTCAAAAGGAACAACGGATCAAAAAAAGAATTCTTGAGGGCGCTGCCCACGAACCCTCTGGCTCGGCCCTAGCGGCCCTAACCTCCGCTCCATGAATTAACAAAAAACCTCATTTAAAACCATAGTACCTCTAAAAAGAGTCCGGTCATAAACCGGGCTCCCTAAAATAAATCAAGCTCCACACTCCTAACATCATGATTTACAAAAAACCAGGGTAATCATAAGATTTATAACATTTTGCACGTTGTTTCAGATGCATCTAAGATAGTTGAGCAGAATTTTTTGTCAATGCCAATCCTTGTGCGTCTTCGCATTAATTTCAACGTAGTGGGAGTCTATCGCGAAAGAACGGTTGGTAGAGAAGTTAATCGATCGATAAATTAACATAAACCGGAATCTGCAGAGGGCGGTAATCAACGTCCGATGACGGCTAACCCTAGAAGACGACGCAACAG
>JAULJZ010062418.1:2529-13465 GCA_032270985.1 Heliamphora pulchella | reverse complement strand
ATATGCAACTTTACGAACTTTCACCGTGGGGCCATTATCCGCCCTCCATATATACAATGCAACACATGCATATAAAAATCACTCACGATCACAAGGGCCACATAAGACCACATACCCGTCCTACAACATACGAGAATAAAACTAACCATAGTTTTATAAACAGAAGATCACGTATGACCACAACGTTTCACATAAAACGCCAAAACTAGGTAATCCACCCACATATTCCGTACATAAATAAACTAGAGTTATAAATGCACATAACCAGTTATAAATGCACATAGCCATATAACCTCACAGCATGATGCCACCCGTCATAAAACCCGACACGACATCACGTGCCACACATCCGTCATTCGATACCCGAACGACCCATCCACAAATCGGGACCTGTCCACACACCGGGACAACCAACACCTAACGCGGAGATCAACACCTGAACCTCCCTCAGACTGATTCTCACCAGAGCCAAACCTTAAAATTGAACTACGGACCTACACGTCCCGAACATAACCAACATGCACACAACCATGCCACAACTCCCAAAATCTAACCATGCACGTCAACCCAAGGACGGAATCTAAATGACACACCCGAGGCCACAACACGACCCTCAAACCACCACACGATCAATCGAACCCCAAAAGGAATCTACAAGTATTTGAATCAACTAATTCCCATAAATTAATCACTTGAATACCATAGGACGCCAATCGAAAACCAAAACCCAACCACTGAACCATCATCACAATGCCCTGAAGTTCAGTTGACCGAACCAAGCCCCTAGTCGACTGAACAACACATTGGAAAACCACTAAACGCCTCAATGCACGGTTCAGTCGACCGAACCCCACGGTCCAGTCGACCGAACTTAAGAACTATGATCCAGTCGACTGAACCTATGAGTTCAGTCGATCGAACTCACCTAGAAACCATTTTTAAGCTACGGGTTCAGCCCTCCAAACCTTAAATCGAAGCCTCCAAACTCCAATCCAATATCCTCAAACATACACACGCCTGGGCCTGACACCAAGACCTCAAAAGAAACCTCCAACACCTGATTCCATTCACCGAAATCGACAAAAACCCAGTTTTAAACCCAAAACCTAACTTTTACAGAAAATCACATCTACAACAATCCGACTGGTAAAAATACACCCGATTACACGTAGCACCCTTATAAAACATACAAGTCTAGAATCCTACCTCGGTAATTTAAAAACTCGACGCCTCAATCCACGTGCAAAACTGAGCTTTGCCGGAATAAAATTATGTTCGGATGAACGCGTAGACCACAACGCCAATAACAAGGATCGACAGTCTGATCGTCAAAAACCAAGCCCTGGGCCCCCAAGAACTTAGAGAGAAGGCAGAGAGAAAACAAAAAATTTGTTGGAGAAGTTTAAAAAATATCTTTATGAAAATATCTAACTTCAGATATTTATAGGCCTCTAAAATTTTTTATTTTTTTTTAAATTTTGAAATTTGCACCACAACGGCCCACAGCCCCCGGAACCTACCTCGCATGTATATCTAGGCCCGATCATGCATTAAAAGCAATAAAACATGCTCAAATGAAAACACGTAATGTGGGTCCAAAAATTCCGAAAAAGAAAACGGGTCAGAGTCTCACAATGTATAAATAAGCATGTATGAGAGTTTGAATAACTCCCCCTCACAATATGAATGCTATTTAAATAATTGTATCATTTAGGTTCAAAGAGTCCATTTTACCATTAAATAGCATAAATGTGAAGACTTAACATTTAATATGTTTATTTTCAATCTTTAAGCATTTCAAGCATAAATTTGAAAATTTAACATTCATTGAGCCTCTTTTCAAACTTTAAGCATTTTAAGCATATAAGGTCTCAAAAATATATTGCATTCTTTTAGCAACTTTTAAGTTCATTTTCAATAACATCTTTATGCTCATTTTTATCCATGAATTATCAATGTCGCACAAATTGAAGACTTAACATTTTTAAGCTCATGCTAATATCACTTTTAAGCAATGTAAGCATTTCATGAGCAATGACGTTAAAAATGTAAGAATGTCAGAACAATCATCATCAAAAACTATAACATTCATATTCAATAGCCATGGATATCAAAATATTATTCAAATTCATCCATTCAACATCCAAAGTTTAAACATGCATATATCCAAAAGATAAACTTAAAAGTCATATAACCATTCAAAAGATAAACTTAAAAGTCATACATCCACTAAGTGTTATCTAAGTTATCCAAAAGTACTTAAGCATTAAACTCAAACCACTAATTTTGCTTCCTACACTCTTCTCCACTATTTTGCTTTCTACACTCTTCTCCCCCTTTTGTCATTATCAAAAAGATGTGGAGCTAGAGGTGTCCTCGATATCGTTGCCCTCGTCATCACCTTCATTAGAGCCACCACCATTGCCACGTTCATCATCATTGGAAGCTTCATAAGGAGGAATGCCTAAGGCATCCTCCATGCGAGTGAGCCTTGTGTTCACTTTGGCGATTTCCTTTTTGATCACTTTAGTGAAGGATTTGACCAGTTTCTTGAAAAAGGACTTTTTGGAATGGTCAAGTGGAGGAGTAGCATAAGTAGGAGCTGTTGGAGCTACTGGAGAAGGTGCATCAGCCTGGGCATAGGCTTGCTCTTCATCCTCTTCTTCTCCTTCTTCACTATCTTGAACAACTTGGGGTGCTTGCCTATGTCTCTGAGCCTTAGGTTGCCAATCCCCATCTCTCAAGATATAACCCATTTGTTTGAGAGTGGTATTATTGAAAAAGTCTGAGGGTTTAGGTGGAATGAAGTTTGAGGGAGATGAGGAGAATCTGAATGACTCAAAAAGTGGAGTGAGATAAGCTCCGTAAGGAAGAGTATGACATTTTGAACCTTCTTTTGAAATCATCCGGTGACAAATAAGTGAAGGGAGATTAAGAGGTTTACTCATGTAGATACACCACATGATAAAACAGTTAAGGTAGGAAATGTAGCTTCGGGATCTACTACGAGGAAGATTGTTATAAGTGATGATGAGATGAAGAAATTTTGCCTCGAGTGTGAGTTGGGAATAATTTGGGATAAGTGCAAAATTAATTACCCTTTCATTTCATACCATTGGTAAAAAAGTTTGTGAAGTAAAATCTTGTTCCATGATCCAACATGAGGATGCCCGATGGCAAAGGAAATCCCCTTGTCCTAGCCCAAAAAGATTGGCGATATCTTTATTGGTAAAACGATAGTGTTTTCCAAAAAGATAAGTGGAAAGGTGCGTGTATGGATTATTTTGATGGGGTTTGTCCTCTTTTACAAGATTTGCATAAAATAGGCAAGTGATTTGAGAAAAAACACCTTTGGTTTGATAAAACAAATAGGGACCCCACCCACCCCTAGCTAAGAGACGACATACGTTAGGAAAGTGAGTATCCATAAAGTACATGTCAAGAAATTTACCAAATATTGGTTCAAGGGACCGAATATGAGTTTTGTAGAGAGTTTTGGCACGTCTCGTGGAGAACCATTGGTCATTTTCATCCATTGGTTCCTCACGAGCATTTGATTCCCTATCCCTCCTCTAGATCTAGGTGTCATTTTGTAGATTTGAAAGGGTTAAGGATATGGTTTATGTATTTAATGAGAGAATGGAAGAGATTAGAAGGGTGGATAAGAGTGTTAGAGGAGAAATAGGCTATTTAGAAGAGAGAAACGGAGAGTGAGGGAAAGAAAGGAAGAGTTTGAAATGTTTTTAGTCGACTAGGGTTTTTAAAATCCCGATGGTTCAGTCGATTGGATTGGGAAATTCAGTCGACTGAATTGTCTGAAAAAATGAAGCTTTAAATTTTCTTTAGTTCAGTCGATTGGACTTGGGCTTTTAGTCGACTAACCCTGGCCACTCCGTCGACTAGACTGAGATTTTCAGTCAATTGGGGAGTGTGAATCAATTCCAGTGAATTCCAAAAACTTTTCAGTCGCTTGGATTTGGGGCTCCAGTTGACTGGACGGAGCAACTCAGTCGACTGGACTGAGCTTTAGTCGACTGAATTTCCTCTAAACTTGTTTTCAATTGATTTTATGATTTAATTCTTTTCACACAATTTCTCAATTATGTAATAAATCCAATTCTCGCCTTATTAAAATAAATCTATCCACATTAAGTGGTTTGGTAAATATATCGGCCCATTGTTCATTTGTGCATACGAATTCAAGATAAATGTCACCTTTTTGAACATGATCACAGAGAAAATGATGTCTAATCTCTATGTGTTTAGTTCGCAAATGTAATATAGAATTCTTAGAAATATTAATTGCACTTGTATTATCATATTTAATTGGCACAATATCATAATTTAATTTAAAGTCTTGGAGTTGTTGTTTCATACATAGAATTTGTGCACAATAATTACACACGGCTATATATTCGGCTTTGGCAGTGGATAAGGTTACGGAATTTTATTTCTTTGAAAACCAAGAAACAAGAAATTTTTCTAAGAAATGACAAGTTCCACTTGTGTTTTTGCGATCAATTCTGCACCCGGCAAAATCCGTATCAAAATAACTAATCATTTCAAAAGATGTGAATTTAGAATACCATAAGCCTATATCTATGGTGCCGATTAAATATCTTAAAATTCTTTTAACCGCAATTAAGTGTGATTCTTTAGAAGATACTTGAAATCAAGCACACATACACACACTAAACATTATATTCGGTCTACTCGCAATTAAGTATAATAAGCTACCAATCATACCTCGATAAAGCTTAGTGTCTACCGATTTTCCTTGCTCATCTTTGTCAAGCTTAGTTGAGGGACTCATGGGTGTTTCCAATACTTTTCTGTCTTTCATGTTGAATTGTTTGAGCAAGTCTTTTACGTACTTTGATTGGTTCACAAAAGTTTCATTCTTCACTTGTTTGATTTGAAGCCCAAGAAAGAATGTGAGTTTGCCTATCATGTTCATTTCGAATTCTTTTTGCATACACAATGAGAACTCCTTGCCCAAACATTCGTTAGTAGCACCAAATATAATATGATCAACATATATTTGAACGATTAGCATATTCTCATGGTTTGTTTTGATGAATAGTGTTGTGTGAACTTTTCCTCTTGTGAAACCATTTTTTAACAAGAAGATGTTTAATCTTTCGTGCCAACCTCTAGGAGCTTGTTTTAAACCATATAAGGCATTTGTTAGTTTAAAAACATGATTGGGATAATGATAATCATCAAAGCCCGGCGGTTGTTCAATATACACTTCTTCATTTATAAAACCATTTAAGAATGCACTTTTTATATTCATTTGAAAAAATTTAAAATTCTTATAAGATGCATATGTAAGTAACATGCGAATGGCTTCCATTCTAGTTACTGGTGCATAGGTTTTATCAAAATCTATACCTTCTTATTGGTTGAAACTTTGTACTACTAATCTTGCTTTATTTTGGACAACAATGCCATTTTCATCCTTTTTGTTCCTATAAACCCATTTAGTTTCAATTATCGTGTAGTCTTTAGGTCTAGAAACTAAATTCAAAACTTATTTTTTTCAATTTGATTTAATTTTTCTTGCATAGCTATTATCCATGATTCATCATCTAAAGCATCATCTATATTTTTAGGTTTTTCTTGAGAAAGGAAAGCAATATTATCACACATATTTTTAAAGGAAGATCGAGTTGTTACCCCACGTGAAGATTCACCTATGATTTGATCCATAGGGTGGCCTTTTACTACCTTCCATTCCTTTGGCAGATCTTCTTGGTCATCTTGATCTTGAGGATCATAGACCTCGATGCTTTTTTCTTTATCATCTTTTATTTGCAATTCTTCCATTCCTTTGCTAATTTCTAAATCATCATCATTTTGAATTTTGGAAGAGAAAGTGTTAGCTTCAGCAAAAGTTACATGAATGGATTCTACTAATGTCATGATTCTTTTATTATACACTCTATGTGCTTTACTATTAATGGCATACCAAAGAAAAATGCCTTCATTTGATTTTGAATCAAATTTACCCAAATCATTTTTATCATTTAAGATAAAACATTTACAACAAAAAACATGAAAATAAAAAATATTGGACTTTCTACCATTTCATAATTTATAAGGAGTTTTGTTTAAGTGATGTCTTATATAAACTCGATTCATTACATAACAAGTAGTATTCACTACTTCAGCCCAAAAATTCTTAGGTAATTTGTGTTCATTTAACATGGTTCGAGTCATTTATTGTAATGATTTATTTGTTCTCTCAATAATCCCATTTTGTTGAGGAGTTCGAGAAGTTGAAAAATTATGAAAAATGCCATTTGTATCACAAAAATCTTCAACATCTTTATTTTTAAATTCTCCTTCTCTATCACTACGAATGTGTAGAATTAAATAGCCCTTTTTATTTTGAATCTTTCTACAAAGTTTGACAAATATATAACATACTTCATCTTTAGATGCAAGAAATAACACCCAAGTGAATCGTGAAAAATCATCAGCAATAAAAAAGTATAAGATTTTCTACCAAGATTTTGAACTTTCATAGGACCCAATAAATCAAGATAAAGTAATTGTAGTGGCCTATTTGTAGAAATTTCTTGTTTCTTTTTAAAACTTGTTTTGGCCTACTTACCGAATTGACAAGCATTGCAAACTTTATCTTTGATAAATTTAGTTTTAGGTAAACCGTTAATTAAATCTTTCCTGACAAGTTTGGATAGGAAATCCATGCTAGCGTGACCTAGCCTCCTATGCCATAACCAACTAGTTTCATTTATCGCTGAAAAGTATTTGACATTTTGAGAATTCAAATTTTCAAAATCGAAGGTATAAACATTTTCAACCTTATTTGCAACAAATAAAACTTTGTGATTATTTTTATCTTCAACAACACAAGTATCATGTATAAATTTTACACTATAACCTTTATCGCGTAATTGATTTATGCTAAGAAGATTATATTTTAGACCATCAACAAGAAGTACATTATCAATGAATTAAGAAGATACATTACCAACTTTACCTATACCAATGATTTTACCTTTTTCGTTGTCTCCAAAAGTAACATAACCTCTATTTGTCGGTGCTAAGCTTGAAAATTTGAATTTATCGCCCGTCATATGTCTTGAGCATCCACTATCCATGTACAACTTGTCTTTCGAAGAAGAGGATTTTAAGCATACCTCTTCTTCCATACTAGCCATCAAACAAAAGTTGGCCACTTCATCGTCGCTTGAACTTTCACTTGACTTATTTGAGCCCGAATCATCCCATGTTGTAGCTTTCATATCCCTCTTTTTCTTCTTTAGATTCTTTTTAAGTAAAGGACATTCTGGCATGATTTGTCCAATTTTATTGCAATTGTAGCAAGTGAGGGGTTCTTTCTTGTACTTCTTCTTGCTTGTGTCACCTTTATTAAATCTTGTGCCTCGGAACTTTCTTGCAAATTTCTTATCTCTCTTGAAAATTTTTTCAAGCCTTTTAGTGATGAGTTCCATATCATCATCAAGTTCTTCATCTTCCTCATCACTAGAGTTATCCTTGGAAGCTTTGAAAGCAATGGACTTCTTTGCTTTGTTTTGCTCGATAGCTCGTTCGTTGATTTTGACTTCATATGTGAGGAGAGATCCAGTGAGCTCGTCCAATGTCATCACTCTCAAATTTTTTGTCTCCGAAATGGCCGTCGCTTTAGCTTCCCAAATAGGTGGCAAGACCTTGAGTACTTTTCTTAACAATTCATAAGAATGGTAAGTTTTTCCAAGAGTATTAAGAGAGTTTATAATATGAGTGAATTTAGTATACATGCTTGAAATAATTTCATCTTCTGTCATTTTAAATCCTTCATATTCACTAGTTAGCCTTTCAATTCTAGAATTCTTTACATCTTGTGTTCCTTCATATGTAATTTCTAGTTTGTTTTTAAATTTTTTTTGCACTTTTACAAGTCATAATGCAATTATATTTATTTGTATCAAGAGTACAATATAAGGCATTCATGGCACTTGAATTAATTTGAAGTAACTTCATATCACCTTCATTGATTTCTTCTTCAAGCTTAGGAACCTCTTTACCTTCAATGGTTTTGGTGGGAATAAAGTTATCTTAGACAATCACTCTCCAAGCTCTCCAATCCATTGTTTGAATAAAAACTATCATTTTTTTGTTTCCAAAAGATGTAATTAACACCACAAAAAAATTGAAGGCCCTGTAGAGGATTGACCCTCTCCAATTGGGGATACATCAATACTACCTATAGATCTTTTTACAAAAAAAAAAACTAGTTAGGTAAAAATGTGACCTGCTCTAATACCAATTGTGAGTAAAATATAATCGCAAGAGGGGGTGAATTGGGTATTTAAAAAATTTATGCCAAGATTAAAGATTCAAATTAAGATTTGAATAAGGTTGGTACAAATAAAGAGATGTGCAGCAATATATCAATCAACAATGAAAATACAGAGTAGAGAGAGATAGTGATATGACACTAGAATTTTTACAAGGTTCGGCGCACCGGCCTACCTTCTTGCCTCAAGAAAACTGTTATGAGAATTTCACTAATCACTCCTTGAGTAGGCGGAGCAGCTTCTCTCCTTATTGTATGCGGAGTAGTCTCTCTTGAGAATGTTCCATTCTCAAGTACAATACTTTTTATAGGCGGAGCAACCTCTCTTGAGAATTCCCCTTCTCAAGTACAACCCTTCTTGTAGGTGGAGTTACCTCTCCTGAGAAAACACCTTCCCAAGTACAACAAGATTGAATAGAATGTGTACAAGAATGAGCTCCTTCAGCGAGCAAGTACAACACTTCAGCACACTAATTCACTCTCAAATGAATATATTAAATGAAGCTTAAATGAGAATTATAAGGTTTTCTCTCAAAAATATGAACAAAAATCAAGAATTTGAAGCACAAATTGAAAGTATATGAGAGAATAAGATTGAAGGCTTGTTGTATAATTTTCAAGTGCTCAAAGGGAGTATTTATAGGCCAAAAATCTGAAAGAGCTGCTGGGAGTTTTGAATTCAAGATCAACTAGCCGTTGCAGCTAAAAAAGTAAAAAATGTACTGCTTAGTCAATTGCCTTCAATTGGATTCAGTCGATTGAATGTGGTGGTTCAGTCGACTGGATTGCCTTATATACCATTTAGTCGACTGAATTGATAGGTTCAGTCGACTGAACTGCTTTGAGTTCAAAATTTAGCTTGGCAGTCTAGCTTCAGTCGATTGGATGCAATGCATTAGTCAACCGAACTTCAAAAGTTCAATAATTTTTTATTTTGAAAATGTTTTGAGCACTTCTTTGTTATGAAAAATGATTTACACGAGTTTTTTAAGATTCCTATGAGCTTCAATAGATATGATCATGAAATTCGTGAACTTACGTTGATCTTAAATTTGATATATATGAAAATTTAAACTAAATCTTCAATTTTCTATTTTTTGCTCCAAAACTTGTTGCCAAGGTATTTGACTTGAATTTGCTTCTTGGCTTCGAATTTGTATTCTTAATTGTGCTAAACATGTATTTCTTGTAAACAATCTCAAATTGCACAATTAGATACTTTGGTTTGTTATCATCAAAATTGTCGTTGAAACCTTGTTAGGCTAACACAGTCAATAATTCTACCAATTTGGTGAACCAAAGTTATGAGGTGAACTTGTTAAACCCAAATCCAAATCAGTCTAATTCATCCACCCAGCCTACCACACAAAACCAACCTCAAAACCAGAAAAGGATCTTCACTTAGCTGATCGTGCCCTTGTCTTCCATTTTGAGCCGTTTGATTGAAATGGGTTTCTTAAAGCCCCTAGAGCCGACCTCACCACCAAACTCATTACCACCCAAATACAACCCAACCCAATACTGTGGTTTTCACCATGGCATGGTCATCTAACCAACAATTACTTGAGGCTCTGGCATGAGATTCAAGATTTGATAGACAGTTGTTCAAAAGCCAAATGTAACCACGAATCCTTTGTCGAATCATGCTTTCCAAGAGAACATCAATGTTATTGGCGAATAGACGGTGGCCTTTGATCCTACCAAGTTCATAGTATTAGCAATTGAGCCAATGGCTGCAGTTAGCACACCATTTGTTCACGATATATTGTTAATCAATAATCTTGTTAAAGAATTTTTTGAGGATGATTTTGATGATTTTCTAATCATTGATATTCATGAAGAGGATGACATTCCTTCCTCCAATAGTGATGAAGAGGGCGATAAGGAGGTTAAAAATCATTAGAAAGAATTAGAATGTCTTAAGGCTCTCGAGATGTTGGAGGTAAAACTGCTAAGATTATTATTTTTACAAACGATTTTCGGTTAAAATATAAATAGACAGGAAAGCACCAACTCCAGATATAACTTTTGACGTCGAACGATCAAAATTAAAATTCGTGCAACCACAGTTGATTAATAAGACTACCTTTTGTCGGTTAAATTTTCAACTACGTTTTTTTTATTTCGAGTTGAAGCTTCCATCAGACCTTCTACTGTATTCTCTTATGCGACTCTTGAATGTAGTGTGGGCTACAATCTATCAAGAACTCGTACTAGCAGAACCTAGACTATTTTAGTCTTGAAAGACAAGTTATGAAACTGGTTCAGCCTACCGGCATTTTTATAAGGCTAGAGCAGGGACCTGTGGAGTAATTATGAGTAAGACTTCTAGTAGAACACAGACACCCATCAGTGATTTTTACAATTAAGAAAATCTCATAGCGGTATCTACAATTATGAAAAACTAACAGCGATTTCTGTAATTTTTATAAAATACTAAATTACAATTCACACCACTAAAGAACTATAATTGCACTGTGAGACCCCAAATTGTTTTATTTTTGAAATGATTTAAGTGTTGACGGAGTTGGAGTTAACTCTTGACCTCGGTGTGTTGGGTTTTGTTTTTTCATAGTAGGACAGCATGTGCATGTGTATTTGGCACTT